>JAWNNV010000536.1:0-26585 GCA_035044485.1 Scaptomyza reducta
TAATTAAACCGCATTCATAGTTGCAAATGTTTTTTTTTTCGAAATTCATGTCAAAACTTTCCGAACCTATAAATATCTCAAAACTCTCCGAACCTATAACTTTGTCAAAACTGAACCGATTTTCAAAAGGAAAGGCGTTTTAGTCGTGGCTCGATCTCAATATTTAAACCGCATTCATAGTTGGAAATGTTTTTTTTCGAAATTTATGTTAAAACTTTCCGAACCTTTAACTTTGTCAAAACTTTCCGAACCTATAACTATGTCAAAACTTTCCGAACCTATAACTTTGTCAAAACTGAACCGATTTTCAAAAGGAAAGGCGTTTTAGTCGTGGCTTGATCTCAATAATCAAACCGCATTCATAGTTGGAAATGTTTTTTTTTTCGAAATTCATGTTAAAACTTTCCGAACCTGTAACTTTGTCAAAACTTTCCAAACCTATAACTATGTCAAAACTTTCCGAACCTATAACTTTGTCAAAACTGAACCGATTTTCAAAAGGAAAGGCGTTTTAGTGGTGGCTCGATCTCAATAATTAAACCGCATTCATAGTTGGAAATGTTTTTTTGTTCGAAATTCAATTCAAAACTTTCCGAACCTATAAATTTGTCAATTTTTTCCGAACCTTTAACTGTGTCAAAACTTTCCGAACCTATAACTTTGTCAAAACTGAACCGATTTTCAAAAGGAAATGCGTTTTAGTCGTGGCTCGATCTCAATAATTAAACCGCATTCATAGTTTGAAATGTTTTTTTTTTCAAAATTCATGTCAAAACTTTCCGAACATATAACTTTGTCAAAACTTTCCGAACCTATAACTTTGTCAAAACTTACCGAAACTATAACTTTGTCAAAACTGAACCGATTTTCAAAAGGAAAGGCGTTTTAGTCGTGGCTCGTTCTCAATAATTAAACCGCATTCATAGTTGGAAATGTTTTTTTTTTCGAAATTTATGTTAAAACTTTCCGAACCTATAAATATGTCAAAACTTTCAGAACCTATAACTTTGTCATAACTGAACTGATTTTCAAAAGGAAAGGCGTTTTAGTCGTGGCTCGATCTCAATAATTAAACCGCATTCATAGTTGCAAATGTTTTTTTTTTTCAAAATTCATGTCAAAACTTTCCGAACCTATAAATATGTCAAAACTTTCAGAACCTATAACTTTGTCATTACTGAACTGATTTTCAAAAGGAAAGGTGTTTTAGTCGTGGCTCGATCTCAATAATTAAACCGCATTCATAGTTGGAAATGTTTTTTTTTTCGAAATTCATGTTAAAACTTTCCGAACCTATAACTTTGTCAAAACTTTCCGAACCTATAACTATGTAAAAACTTTCCGAACCTATAACTTTGTCAAAACTGAACCGATTTTCAAAAGGAAAGGCGTTTTAGTCGTGGCTCGATCTCAATAATTAAACCGCATTCATAGTTGGAAATGTTTTTTTTTTCGAAATTCATGTCAAAACTTTCCGAACCTATAACTTTGTCATTACTGAACTGATTTTAAAAACGAAAGGTGTTTTAGTCGTGGCTCGATCTCAATAATTAAACCGCATTCATAGTTGCAAATGTTTTTTTTTTCGAAATTCATGTCAAAACTTTCCGAACCTATAAATATGTCAAAACTTTCAGAACCTATAACTTTATCAAAACTGAACCGATTTTCAAAAGGAAAGGCGTTTTAGTCGTGGCTCGATCTCAATAATTAAACCGCATTCATAGTTGCAAATGTTTTTTTTTTCGAAATTCATGTCAAAACTTTCCGAACCTATAAATATGTCAAAACTTTCAGAACCTATAACTTTGTCATAACTGAACTGATTTTAAAAAGGAAAGGTGTTTTAGTCGTGGCTCGATCTCAATAATTAAACCGCATTCATAGTTGGAAATTTTTTTTTTTTCGAAATTCATGTTAAAACTTCCCGAACCTGTAACTTTGTCAAAACTCTCCAAACCTATAACTATGTCAAAACTTTCCGAACCTATAACTTTGTCAAAACTGAACCGATTTTCAAAAGGAAAGGCGTTTTAGTCGTGGCTCGATCTCAATAATTAAACCGCATTCATAGTTGCAAATGTTTTTTTTTTCGAAATTCATGTCAAAACTTTCCGAACCTATAAATATCTCAAAACTCTCAGAACCTATAACTTTGTCAAAACTGAACCGATTTTCAAAAGGAAAGGCGTTTTAGTCGTGGCTTGATCTCAATAATCAAACCGCATTCATAGTTGGAAATGTTTTTTTTTTCGAAATTCATGTTAAAACTTTCCGAACCTGTAACTTTGTCAAAACTTTCCAAACCTATAACTATGTCAAAACTTTCCGAACCTATAACTTTGTCAAAACTGAACCGATTTTCAAAAGGAAAGGCGTTTTAGTCGTGGCTCGATCTCAATAATTAAACCGCATTCATAGTTGGAAATGTTTTTTTTTCGAAATTCAATTCAAAACTTTCCGAACCTATAACTTTGTCAATTTTTTCCGAACCTTTAACTGTGTCAAAACTTTCCGAACCTATAAATTTGTCAAAACTGAACCGATTTTCAAAAGGAAAGGCGTTTTAGTCGTGGCTCGATCTCAATAATTAAACCGCATTCATAGTTGGAAATGTTTTTTTTTTCGAAATTTATGTTAAAACTTTCCGAACCTATAACTTTGTCAAAACTTTCCGAACCTATAACTTTGTCAAAACTGAACCGATTTTCAAAAGGAAAGGCGTTTTAGTCGTGGCTCGATCTCAATAATTAAACCGCATTCATAGTTGCAAATGTTTTTTTTTTCGAAATTCATGTCAAAACTTTCCGAACCTATAAATATGTCAAAACTTTCAGAACCTATAACTTTGTCAAAACTGAACCGATTTTCAAAAGGAAAGGCGTTTTAGTCGTGGCTCGATCTCAATAATTAAACCGCATTCATAATTGGAAATGTTTTTTTTTTCGAAATTTATGTTAAAACTTTCCGAACCTATAACTTTGTCAAAACTTTCCGAACCTATAACTATGTCAAAACTTTGCGAACCTATAACTTTGTCAAAACTGAACCGATTTTCAAAAGGAAAGGCGTTTTAGTCGTGGCTCGATCTCAATAATTAAACCGCATTCATAGTTGGAAATGTTTTTTTTTCGAAATTTATGTTAAAACTTTCCGAACCTATAACTTTGTCAAAACTTTCCGAACCTATAACTTTGTCAAAACTGAACTGATTTTCAAAAGGAAAGGCGTTTTAGTCGTGGCTCGATCTCAATAATTAAACCGCATTCATAGTTGCAAATGTTTTTTTTTTTCGAAATTCATGTCAAAACTTTCCGAACCTATAAATATGTCAAAACTTTCAGAACCTATAACTTTGTCAAAACTGAACCGATTTTCAAAAGGAAAGGCGTTTTAGTCGTGGCTCGATCTCAATAATTAAACCGCATTCATAGTTGCAAATGTTTTTTTTTCGAAATTCATGTCAAAACTTTCCGAACCTATAAATATGTCAAAACTTTCAGAACCTATAACTTTGTCATTACTGAACTGATTTTAAAAAGGAAAGGTGTTTTAGTCGTGGCTCGATCTCAATAATTAAACCACTTTGTCAAAACTTTCCGAACCTATAACTTTGTCAAAACTGAACCGATTTTCAAAAGGAAAGGCGTTTTAGTCGTGGCTTGATCTCAATAATCAAACCGCATTCATAGTTGGAAATGTTTTTTTTTTCGAAATTCATGTTAAAACTTTCCGAACCTGTAACTTTGTCAAAACTTTCCGAACCTATAACTTTGTCAAAACTGAACCGATTTTCAAAGAAAAGGCGTTTTAGTCGCGGCTTGATCTCAATAATCAAACCGCATTCATAGTTGGAAATGTTTTTTTTTTCGAAATTCATGTTAAAACTTTCCGAACCTGTAACTTTGTCAAAACTTTCCAAACCTATAACTATGTCAAAACTTTCCGAACCTATAACTTTGTCAAAACTGAACCGATTTTCAAAAGGAAAGGCGTTTTAGTCGTGGCTCGATCTCATTAATTAAACCGCATTCATAGTTGGAAATGTTTTTTTTTCGAAATTCAATTCAAAACTTTCCGAACCTATAACTTTGTCAATTTTTTCCGAACCTTTAACTGTGTCAAAACTTTCCGAACCTATAAATTTGTCAAAACTGAACCGATTTTCAAAAGGAAAGGCGTTTTAGTCGTGGCTCGATCTCAATATTTAAACCGCATTCATAGTTTGAAATGTTTTTTTTTTTTCAAAATTCCAGTTAAAACTTTCCGAACATATAACTTTGTCAAAACTTTCCGAACGTAGAACTTTGTCAAAACTTCCCGAAACTATAACTTTGTCAAAACTGAACCGATTTTTAAAAGGAAAGACGTTTTAGTCGTGGCTCGATCTCAATAATTAAACCGCATTCATAGTTGTTTTTGTTTTTTTTTTTCGACATTCATGTCAAAACTTTCCGAACCTATAAATATGTCCAAACTTTCAGAACCTATAACTTTGTCAAAACTGAACCGATTTTTAAAAGAAAAGGCGTTTTAGTCGTGGCTCGATCTCAATAATTAAACCGCATTCATAGTTGCAAATGTATTTTTTTTTTCGAAATTCATGTTAAAACTTTCCGAACCTGTAACTTTGTCCAAACTCTCCAAACCTATAACTATGTCAAAACTTTCCGAACTTATAACTTTGTCAAAACTGAACCGATTTTCAAAAGGAAAGGCGTTTTAGTCGTGGCTCGATCTCAATAATTAAACCGCATTCATAGTTGCAAATGTTTTTTTTTTTCGAAATTCATGTCAAAACTTTCCGAACATATAAATATCTCAAAACTTTCCGAACCTATAACTTTGTCAAAACTGAACCGATTTTCAAAAGGAAAGACGTTTTAGTCGTGGCTCGATCTCAATATTTAAACCGCATTCATAGTTGGAAATGTTTTTTTCGAAATTTATGTTAAAACTTTCCGAACCTATAACTTTGTCAAAACTTTCCGAACCTATAACTATGTCAAAACTTTCCGAACCTATAACTTTGTCAAAACTGAACCGATTTTCAAAAGGAAAGGCGTTTTAGTCGTGGCTTGATCTCAATAATCAAACCGCATTCATAGTTGGAAATGTTTTTTTTTTCGAAATTCATGTTAAAACTTTCCGAACCTGTAACATTGTCAAAACTTTCCAAACCTATAACTATGTCAAAACTTTCCGAACATATAACTTTGTCAAAACTGAACCGATTTTCAAAAGGAAAGGCGTTTTAGTCGTGGCTCGATCTCAATATTTAAACCGCATTCATAGTTGGAAATGTTTTTTTTTTTTCGAAATTCATGTTAAAACTTTCCGAACCTGTAACTTTGTCAAAACTTTCCGAACCTATAACTATGTCAAAACTTTCCGAACCTATAACTTTGTCAAAACTGAACCGATTTTCAAAAGGAAAGGCGTTTTAGTCGTGGCTTGATCTCAATAATTAAACCGCATTCATAGTTGGAAATGTTTTTTTTTCGAAATTTATGTTAAAACTTTCCGAACCTATAACTATGTCAAAACTTTCCGAACCTATAACTTTGTCAAAACTGAACCGATTTTCAAAAGGAAAGACGTTTTAGTCGTGGCTCGATCTCAATAATTAAACCACATTCATAGTTGGAAATGTTTTTTTTTTTCGAAATTCATGTTAAAACTTTCCGAACCTGTAACTTTGTCAAAACTTTCCGAACCTATAACTATGTCAAAACTTTCCGAACATATAACTTTGTCAAAACTGAACCGATTTTCAAAAGGAAAGGCGTTTTAGTCGTGGCTCGATCTCAATAATTAAACCGCTTTCATAGTTATTTTTGTTTTTTTTTCGACATTCATGTCAAAACTTTCCAAACCTATAACTATGTCAAAACTTTCCGAACCTATAACTTTGTCAAAACTGAACCGATTTTCATAAGGAAAGGCGTTTTAGTCGTGGCTCGATCTCAATAATTAAACCGCATTCATAGTTGGAAATTTTTTTTTTTCGAAATTCATGTTAAAACTTTCCGAACCTGTAACTTTGTCCAAACTCTCCAAACCTATAACTATGTCAAAACTTTCCGAACTTATAACTTTGTCAAAACTGAACCGATTTTCAAAAGGAAAGGCGTTTTAGTCGTGGCTCGATCTCAATAATTAAACCGCATTCATAGTTGCAAATGTTTTTTTTTTTCGAAATTCATGTCAAAACTTTCCGAACATATAAATATCTCAAAACTTTCCAAACCTATAACTTTGTCAAAACTGAACCGATTTTCAAAAGGAAAGACGATTTAGTCGTGGCTCGATCTCAATATTTAAACCGCATTCATAGTTGGAAATGTTTTTTTCGAAATTTATGTTAAAACTTTCCGAACCTATAACTTTGTCAAAACTTTCCGAACCTATAACTATGTCAAAACTTTCCGAACCTATAACTTTGTCAAAACTGAACCGATTTTCAAAAGGAAAGACGTTTTAGTCGTGGCTCGATCTCAATAATTAAACCGCATTCATAGTTGGAAATGTTTTTTTTTTCGAAATTCATGTTAAAACTTTCCGAACCTGTAACATTGTCAAAACTTTCCAAACCTATAACTTTGTCAAAACTTTCCGAACCTATAACTTTGTCAAAACTGAACCGATTTTCAAAAGGAAAGGCGTTTTAGTCGTGGCTCGATCTCAATATTTAAACCGCATTCATAGTTGGAAATGTTTTTTTTTTCGAAATTCGAAATTCATGTCAAAACTTTCCGAACCTATAACTATGTCAAAACTTTCGAACCTATAACTTTGTCATTACTGAACCGATTTTCAAAAGGAAAGGCGTTTTAGTCGTGGCTCGATCTCAATAATTAAACCGCATTCATAGTTGCAAATGTTTTTTTTTCGAAATTCATGTCAAAACTTTCCGAACCTATAATATGTCAAAACTTTCGAACCTATAACTTGTCAAAACTGAACCGATTTTCAAAAAGAAAGACGTTTTAGTCGTGGCTGTTCTAATATTTAAACCATATTCATAGTTGGAAATGTTTTTTTTTCGAAATTCATGTTAAAACTTCCGAACCTGTAACTTTGTCAAAACTTTCCGAACCTATAACTATGTCAAAGCTTTCCGAACATATTACTTTGTCAAAACTGAACCGATTTTCAAAAGGAAAGGCGTTTTAGTCGTGGCTCGATCTCAATAATTAAACCGCATTCATAGTTGGAAATGTTTTTTATTTTTCGAAATTCATGTTAAAACTTTCCGAACCTGTAACTTTGTCAAAACTTTCCAAACCTATAACTATGTCAAAACTTTCCGAACCTATAACTTTGTCAAAACTGAACCGATTTTCAAAAGGAAAGGTGCTTTAGTCGTGGCTCGATCTCAATAATTAAACCGCATTCATAGTTGGAAATGTTTTTTTTTTCGAAACTCATGTCAAAACTTTCCGAACCTATAAATATGTCAAAACTTTCCGACCCTATTAATTTGTCAAAACTGAACCGATTTTCAAAAGGAAAGGCGTTTTAGTCGTGGCCCGATCTCAATAATTAAACCGCATTCATAGTTGGAATTTTTTTTTTTCGAAATTCATGTCAAAACTTTCCGAACCTATAACTTTGTCAATTTTTTCCGAACCTTTAACTGTGTCAAAACTTTCCGAACCTATAAATTTGTCAAATCTGAACCGATTTTCAAAAGGAAAGGCGTTTTAGTCGTGGCTCGATCTCAATAATTAAACCGCATTCATAGTTGCACATGTTTTTTTTTTCGAAATTCATGTCAAAACTTTCCGAACCTATAAATATGTCCAAACTTTCCGAACCTATAACTATGTCAAAACTTTCCGAACCTATAACTTTGTCAAAACTGAACCGATTTTCAAAAGGAAAGGCGTTTTAGTCGTGGCTCGATCTCAATAATTAAACCGCATTCATAGTTGCAAATGTATTTTTTTTTTCGAAATTCATGTTAAAACTTTCCGAACCTATAAATATGTCAAAACTTTCAGAACCTATAACTTTGTCAAAACTGAACCGATTTTTAAAAGGAAAGGCGTTTTAGTCGTGGCTCGATCTCAATAATTAAACCGCATTCATAGTTGGAAATTTTTTTTTTTCGAAATTCATGTTAAAACTTTCCGAACCTGTAACTTTGTCAAAACTCTCCAAACCTATAACTATGTCAAAACTTTCCGAACCTATAACTTTGTCAAAACTGAACCGATTTTCAAAAGGAAAGGCGTTTTAGTCGTGGCTCGATCTCAATAATTAAACCGCATTCATAGTTGCAAATGTTTTTTTTTTCGAAATTCATGTCAAAACTTTCCGAACCTATAAATATGTCAAAACTTTCAGAACCTATAACTTTGTCAAAACTGAACCGATTTTCAAAAGGAAAGGCGTTTTAGTCGTGGCTCGATCTCAATATTTAAACCGCATTCATAGTTGGAAATGTTTTTTTTTCGAAATTTATGTTAAAACTTTCCGAACCTATAACTTTGTCAAAACTTTCCGAACCTAGAACTTTGTCAAAACTTACCGAAACTATAACTTTGTCAAAACTGAACCGATTTTCAAAAGGAAAGGCGTTTTAGTCGTGGCTCGATCTCAATAATTAAACCGCATTCATAGTTGGAAATGTTTTGTTTTTGTCGAAATTCAATTCAAAACTTTCCGAACCTATAACTTTGTCAATTTTTTCCGAACCTTTAACTGTGTCAAAACTTTCCGAACCTATAAATTTGTCAAAACTGAACCGATTTTCATAAGGAAAGGCGTTTTAGTCGTGGCTCGATCTCAATATTTAAACCGCATTCATAGTTTGAAATGTTTTTTTTTTTTCAAAATTCAGGTCAAAACTTTCCGAACATATAACTTTGTCAAAACTTTCCGAACCTAGAACTTTGTCAAAACTTACCGAAACTATAACTTTGTCAAAACTGAACCGATTTTCAAAAGGAAAGGCTATTTAGTCGTGGCTCGTTCTCAATAATTAAACCGCATTCATAGTTGGAAATGTTTTTTTTTTCGAAATTCATGTTAAAACTTTCCGTACCTGTAACTTTGTCAAAACTTTCCAAACCTATAACTATGTCAAAACTTTCCGAACCTATAACTTTGTCAAAACTGAACCGATTTTCATAAGGAAAGCCGTTTTAGTCGTGGCTCGATCTCAATAATTAAACCGCATTCATAGTTGGAAATGTTTTTTTTTCGAAATTTATGTTAAAACTTTCCGAACCTGTAACTTTGTCCAAACTTTCCAAACCTATAACTATGTCAAAACTTTCCGAACCTATAACTTTGTCAAAACTGAACCGATTTTCAAAGAAAAGGCGTTTTAGTCGTGGCTCGATCTCAATATTTAAACCGCATTCATAGTTGGAAATGTTTTTTTTTTCAAAATTCATGTCAAAACTTTCCGGACATATAACTTTGTCAAAACTTTCCAAACCTATAACTTTGTCAAAACTTTCCGAACCTATAACTTTGTCAAAACTGAACCGATTTTCAAAAGGAAAGGCGTTTTAGTCGTGGCTCGATCTCAATATTTAAACCGCATTCATAGTTGGAAATGTTTTTTTTTTCGAAATTTATGTCAAAACTTTCCGAACCTATAACTTTGTCAAAACTGAACCGATTTTCATAAGAAAATGCGTTTTAGTCGTGGCTCGATCTCAATAATTAAACCGCATTCATAGTTGGAAATGTTTTTTTTCGAAATTCATGTCAAAACTTTCCGAACCTATAAATATGTCAAAAATTTCAGAACCTATAACTTTGTCATTACTGAACTGATTTTAAAAAGGAAAGGTGTTTTAGTCGTGGCTCGATCTCAATAATTAAACCGCATTCATAGTTGCAAATGTTTTTTTTTTCGAAATTCATGTCAAAACTTTCCGAACCTATAAATATGTCAAAACTTTCAGAACCTATAACTTTGTCAAAACTGGACCGATTTTCAAAAAGAAAGACGTTTTAGTCGTGGCTCGTTCTCAATATTTAAACCATATTCATAGTTGGAAATGTTTTTTTTTTTCGAAATTCATGTTAAAACTTTCCGAACCTGTAACTTTGTCAAAACTTTCCGAACCTATAACTATGTCAAAGCTTTCCGAACATATTACTTTGTCAAAACTGAACCGATTTTCAAAAGGAAAGGCGTTTTAGTCGTGGCTCGATCTCAATAATTAAACCGCATTCATAGTTGGAAATGTTTTTTATTTTTCGAAATTCATGTTAAAACTTTCCGAACCTGTAACTTTGTCAAAACTTTCCAAACCTATAACTATGTCAAAACTTTCCGAACCTATAACTTTGTCAAAACTGAACCGATTTTCAAAAGGAAAGGTGCTTTAGTCGTGGCTCGATCTCAATAATTAAACCGCATTCATAGTTGGAAATGTTTTTTTTTTCGAAACTCACGTCAAAACTTTCCGAACCTATAAATATGTCAAAACTTTCCGACCCTATTAATTTGTCAAAACTGAACCGATTTTCAAAAGGAAAGGCGTTTTAGTCGTGGCCCGATCTCAATAATTAAACCGCATTCATAGTTGGAATTTTTTTTTTTCGAAATTCATGTCAAAACTTTCCGAACCTATAAATATGTCCAAACTTTCCGAACCTATAACTATGTCAAAACTTTCCGAACCTATAACTTTGTCAAAACTGAACCGATTTTCAAAAGGAAAGGCGTTTTAGTCGTGGCTCGATCTCAATAATTAAACCGCATTCATAGTTGCAAATGTATTTTTTTGTTTTCGAAATTCATGTTAAAACTTTCCGAACCTATAAATATGTCAAAACTTTCAGAACCTATAACTTTGTCAAAACTGAACCGATTTTTAAAAGGAAAGGCGTTTTAGTCGTGGCTCGATCTCAATAATTAAACCGCATTCATAGTTGGAAATTTTTTTTTTTTCGAAATTCATGTTAAAACTTTCCGAACCTGTAACTTTGTCAAAACTCTCCAAACCTATAACTATGTCAAAACTTTCCGAACCTATAACTTTGTCAAAACTGAACCGATTTTCAAAAGGAAAGGCGTTTTAGTCGTGGCTCGATCTCAATAATTAAACCGCATTCATAGTTGCAAATGTTTTTTTTTTCGAAATTCATGTCAAAACTTTCCGAACCTATAAATATCTCAAAACTTTCAGAACCTATAACTTTGTCAAAACTGAACCGATTTTCAAAAGGAAAGGCGTTTTAGTCGTGGCTCGATCTCAATAATTAAACCGCATTCATAGTTGGAAATGTTTTTTTTTCGAAATTTATGTTAAAACTTTCCGAACCTATAACTTTGTCAAAACTTTCCGAACCTATAACTTTGTCAAAACTTACCGAAACTATAACTTTGTCAAAACTGAACCGATTTTCAAAAGGAAAGGCTATTTAGTCGTGGCTCGTTCTCAATAATTAAACCGCATTCATAGTTGGAAATGTTTTTTTTTTCGAAATTCATGTTAAAACTTTCCGTACCTGTAACTTTGTCAAAACTTTCCAAACCTATAACTATGTCAAAACTTCCCGAACCTATAACTTTGTCAAAACTGAACCGATTTTCATAAGGAAAGCCGTTTTAGTCGTGGCTCGATCTCAATAATTAAACCGCATTCATAGTTGGAAATGTTTTTTTTTCGAAATTTATGTTAAAACTTTCCGAACCTGTAACTTTGTCCAAACTTTCCAAACCTATAACTATGTCAAAACTTTCCGAACCTATAACTTTGTCAAAACTGAACCGATTTTCAAAGAAAAGGCGTTTTAGTCGTGGCTCGATCTCAATATTTAAACCGCATTCATAGTTGGAAATGTTTTTTTTTTCGAAATTTATGTCAAAACTTTCCGAACCTATAACTTTGTCAAAACTGAACCGATTTTCATAAGAAAAGGCGTTTTAGTCGTGGCTCGATCTCAATAATTAAACCGCATTCATAGTTGGAAATGTTTTTTTTCGAAATTCATGTCAAAACTTTCCGAACCTATAAATATGTCAAAAATTTCAGAACCTATAACTTTGTCATTACTGAACTGATTTTAAAAAGGAAAGGTGTTTTAGTCGTGGCTCGATCTCAATAATTAAACCGCATTCATAGTTGCAAATGTTTTTTTTTCGAAATTCATGTCAAAACTTTCCGAACCTATAAATATGTCAAAACTTTCAGAACCTATAACTTTGTCAAAACTGGACCGATTTTCAAAAAGAAAGACGTTTTAGTCGTGGCTCGTTCTCAATATTTAAACCATATTCATAGTTGGAAATGTTTTTTTTTTTCGAAATTCATGTTAAAACTTTCCGAACCTGTAACTTTGTCAAAACTTTCCGAACCTATAACTATGTCAAAGCTTTCCGAACATATTACTTTGTCAAAACTGAACCGATTTTCAAAAGGAAAGGCGTTTTAGTCGTGGCTCGATCTCAATAATTAAACCGCATTCATAGTTGGAAATGTTTTTTATTTTTCGAAATTCATGTTAAAACTTTCCGAACCTGTAACTTTGTCAAAACTTTCCAAACCTATAACTATGTCAAAACTTTCCGAACCTATAACTTTGTCAAAACTGAACCGATTTTCAAAAGGAAAGGTGCTTTAGTCGTGGCTCGATCTCAATAATTAAACCGCATTCATAGTTGGAAATGTTTTTTTTTTCGAAACTCACGTCAAAACTTTCCGAACCTATAAATATGTCAAAACTTTCCGACCCTATTAATTTGTCAAAACTGAACCGATTTTCAAAAGGAAAGGCGTTTTAGTCGTGGCCCGATCTCAATAATTAAACCGCATTCATAGTTGGAATTTTTTTTTTTTCGAAATTCATGTCAAAACTTTCCGAACCTATAAATATGTCCAAACTTTCCGAACCTATAACTATGTCAAAACTTTCCGAACCTATAACTTTGTCAAAACTGAACCGATTTTCAAAAGGAAAGGCGTTTTAGTCGTGGCTCGATCTCAATAATTAAACCGCATTCATAGTTGCAAATGTATTTTTTTGTTTTCGAAATTCATGTTAAAACTTTCCGAACCTATAAATATGTCAAAACTTTCAGAACCTATAACTTTGTCAAAACTGAACCGATTTTTAAAAGGAAAGGCGTTTTAGTCGTGGCTCGATCTCAATAATTAAACCGCATTCATAGTTGGAAATTTTTTTTTTTCGAAATTCATGTTAAAACTTTCCGAACCTGTAACTTTGTCAAAACTCTCCAAACCTATAACTATGTCAAAACTTTCCGAACCTATAACTTTGTCAAAACTGAACCGATTTTCAAAAGGAAAGGCGTTTTAGTCGTGGCTCGATCTCAATAATTAAACCGCATTCATAGTTGCAAATGTTTTTTTTTTCGAAATTCATGTCAAAACTTTCCGAACCTATAAATATCTCAAAACTTTCAGAACCTATAACTTTGTCAAAACTGAACCGATTTTCAAAAGGAAAGGCGTTTTAGTCGTGGCTCGATCTCAATAATTAAACCGCATTCATAGTTGGAAATGTTTTTTTTTCGAAATTTATGTTAAAACTTTCCGAACCTATAACTTTGTCAAAACTTTCCGAACCTATAACTTTGTCAAAACTGAACCGATTTTCATAAGGAAAGGCGTTTTAGTCGTGGCTCGATCTCAATATTTAAACCGCATTCATAGTTTGAAATGTTTTTTTTTTTTCAAAATTCAGGTCAAAACTTTCCGAACATATAACTTTGTCAAAACTTTCCGAACCTAGAACTTTGTCAAAACTTACCGAAACTATAACTTTGTCAAAACTGAACCGATTTTCAAAAGGAAAGGCGTTTTAGTCGTGGCTCGATCTCAATAATTAAACCGCATTCATAGTTGGAAATGTTTTGTTTTTGTCGAAATTCAATTCAAAACTTTCCGAACCTATAACTTTGTCAATTTTTTCCGAACCTTTAACTGTGTCAAAACTTTCCGAACCTATAAATTTGTCAAAACTGAACCGATTTTCATAAGGAAAGGCGTTTTAGTCGTGGCTCGATCTCAATATTTAAACCGCATTCATAGTTTGAAATGTTTTTTTTTTTTCAAAATTCAGGTCAAAACTTTCCGAACATATAACTTTGTCAAAACTTTCCGAACCTAGAACTTTGTCAAAACTTACCGAAACTATAACTTTGTCAAAACTGAACCGATTTTCAAAAGGAAAGGCGTTTTAGTCGTGGCTCGATCTCAATAATTAAACCGCATTCATAGTTGGAAATGTTTTTTTTTTCGAAATTCATGTTAAAACTTTCCGTACCTGTAACTTTGTCAAAACTTTCCAAACCTATAACTATGTCAAAACTTTCCGAACCTATAACTTTGTCAAAACTGAACCGATTTTCATAAGGAAAGGCGTTTTAGTCGTGGCTCGATCTCAATAATTAAACCGCATTCATAGTTGGAAATGTTTTTTTTCGAAATTTATGTTAAAACTTTCCGAACCTATAAATATGTCAAAACTTTCAGAACCTATAACTTTGTCAAAACTGAACCGATTTTTAAAAGGAAAGCCGTTTTAGTCGTGGCTCGATCTCACTAATTAAACCGCATTCATAGTTGTTTTTTTTTTTTTTCGACATTCATGTCAAAATTTTTCGAACCTATAAATATGTCCAAACTTTCAGAACCTATAACTTTGTCAAAACTGAACCGATTTTCCAAAGAAAAGGCGTTTTAGTCGTGGCTCGATCTCAATAATTAAACCGCATTCATAGTTGCAAATGTATTTTTTTTTTCGAAATTCATGTTAAAACTTTCCGAACCTGTAACATTGTCCAAACTCTCCAAACCTATAACTATGTCAAAACTTTCCGAACTTATAACTTTGTCAAAACTGAACCGATTTTCAAGAGAAAAGGCGTTTTAGTCGTGGCTCGATCTCAATATTTAAACCGCATTCATAGTTGTAAATGTTTTTTTTCTTCGAAATTTATGGTAAAACTTTACGAACCTATAACTTTGTCAAAACTGAACCGATTTTCAAAAGGAAAGGCGTTTTAGTCGTGGCTCGATCTCAATATTTAAACCGCATTTATAGTTGGAAATGTTTTTTTTTTCGAAATTCATGTTAAAACTTTCCGAACCTGTAACTTTGTCCAAACTCTCCAAACCTATAACTATGTCAAAACTTTTCGAACCTATAACTTTGTCAAAACTGAACCGATTTTCAAAAGGAAAGGCGTTTTAGTCGTGGCTCGATCTCAATATTTAAACCGCATTTATAGTTGGAAATGTTTTTTTTTCGAAAATTATGTTAAAACTTTCCGAACCTATAACTTTGTCAAAACTTTTCGAACCTATAACTATGTCAAAACTTTCCGAACCTATAACTTTGTCAAAACTGAACCGATTTTCAAAAGGAAAGGCGTTTTAGTCGTGGCTTGATCTCAATAATCAAACCGCATTCATAGTTGGAAATGTTTTTTTTTTCGAAATTCATGTTAAAACTTTCCGAACCTGTAACTTTGTCAAATTTTTCCAAACCTATAACTATGTCAAAACTTTCCGAACCTATAACTTTGTCAAAACTGAACCGATTTTCAAAAGGAAAGGCGTTTTAGTCGTGGCTCGACTTCAATAATTAAACCGCATTCATAGTTGGAAATGTTTTTTTTTTCGAAATTCAATTCAAAACTTTCCGAACCTGTAACTTTGTCAATTTTTTCCGAACCTTTAACTGTGTCAAAACTTTCCGAACCTATAACTTTGTCAAAACTGAACCGATTTTCAAAGAAAAGGCGTTTTAGTCGTGGCTCGATCTCAATATTTAAACCGCATTCATAGTTGGAAATGTTTTTTTTTTCAAAATTCATGTCAAAACTTTCCGAACATATAACTTTGTCAAAACTTTCCAAACCTATAACTTTGTCAAAACTTTCCGAACCTATAACTTTGTCAAAACTGAACCGATTTTCAAAAGGAAAGGCGTTTTAGTCGTGGCTCGATCTCAATATTTAAACCGCATTCATAGTTGGAAATGTTTTTTTTTTCGAAATTTATGTCAAAACTTTCCGAACCTATAACTTTGTCAAAACTGAACCGATTTTCATAAGGAAAGGCGTTTTAGTCGTGGCTCGATCTCAATAATTAAACCGCATTCATAGTTGGAAATGTTTTTTTTCGAAATTTATGTTAAAACTTTCCGAACCTATAAATATGTCAAAACTTTCAGAACCTATAACTTTGTCAAAACTGAACCGATTTTTAAAAGGAAAGCCGTTTTAGTCGTGGCTCGATCTCAATAATTAAACCGCATTCATAGTTGTTTTTTTTTTTTCGACATTCATGTCAAAACTTTTCGAACCTATAAATATGTCCAAACTTTCAGAACCTATAACTTTGTCAAAACTGAACCGATTTTCAAAAGAAAAGGCGTTTTAGTCGTGGCCCGATCTCAATAATTAAACCGCATTCATAGTTGGAATTTTTTTTTTTCGAAATTCATGTCAAAACTTTCCGAACCTATAAATATGTCCAAACTTTCCGAACCTATAACTATGTCAAAACTTTCCGAACCTATAACTTTGTCAAAACTGAACCGATTTTCAAAAGGAAAGGCGTTTTAGTCGTGGCTCGATCTCAATAATTAAACCGCATTCATAGTTGCAAATGTATTTTTTTGTTTTCGAAATTCATGTTAAAACTTTCCGAACCTATAAATATGTCAAAACTTTCAGAACCTATAACTTTGTCAAAACTGAACCGATTTTTAAAAGGAAAGGCGTTTTAGTCGTGGCTCGATCTCAATAATTAAACCGCATTCATAGTTGGAAATTTTTTTTTTCGAAATTCATGTTAAAACTTTCCGAACCTGTAACTTTGTCAAAACTCTCCAAACCTATAACTATGTCAAAACTTTCCGAACCTATAACTTTGTCGAAACTGAACCGATTTTCAAAAGGAAAGGCGTTTTAGTCGTGGCTCGATCTCAATAATTAAACCGCATTCATAGTTGCAAATGTTTTTTTTTTCGAAATTCATGTCAAAACTTTCCGAACCTATAAATATCTCAAAACTTTCAGAACCTATAACTTTGTCAAAACTGAACCGATTTTCAAAAGGAAAGGCGTTTTAGTCGTGGCTCGATCTCAATAATTAAACCGCATTCATAGTTGGAAATGTTTTTTTTTCGAAATTTATGTTAAAACTTTCCGAACCTATAACTTTGTCAAAACTTTCCGAACCTATAACTTTGTCAAAACTGAACCGATTTTCATAAGGAAAGGCGTTTTAGTCGTGGCTCGATCTCAATATTTAAACCGCATTCATAGTTTGAAATGTTTTTTTTTTTTCAAAATTCAGGTCAAAACTTTCCGAACATATAACTTTGTCAAAACTTTCCGAACCTAGAACTTTGTCAAAACTTACCGAAACTATAACTTTGTCAAAACTGAACCGATTTTCAAAAGGAAAGGCGTTTTAGTCGTGGCTCGATCTCAATAATTAAACCGCATTCATAGTTGGAAATGTTTTGTTTTTGTCGAAATTCAATTCAAAACTTTCCGAACCTATAACTTTGTCAATTTTTTCCGAACCTTTAACTGTGTCAAAACTTTCCGAACCTATAAATTTGTCAAAACTGAACCGATTTTCATAAGGAAAGGCGTTTTAGTCGTGGCTCGATCTCAATATTTAAACCGCATTCATAGTTTGAAATGTTTTTTTTTTTTCAAAATTCAGGTCAAAACTTTCCGAACATATAACTTTGTCAAAACTTTCCGAACCTAGAACTTTGTCAAAACTTACCGAAACTATAACTTTGTCAAAACTGAACCGATTTTCAAAAGGAAAGGCGTTTTAGTCGTGGCTCGATCTCAATAATTAAACCGCATTCATAGTTGGAAATGTTTTTTTTTTCGAAATTCATGTTAAAACTTTCCGTACCTGTAACTTTGTCAAAACTTTCCAAACCTATAACTATGTCAAAACTTTCCGAACCTATAACTTTGTCAAAACTGAACCGATTTTCATAAGGAAAGGCGTTTTAGTCGTGGCTCGATCTCAATAATTAAACCGCATTCATAGTTGGAAATGTTTTTTTTCGAAATTTATGTTAAAACTTTCCGAACCTATAAATATGTCAAAACTTTCAGAACCTATAACTTTGTCAAAACTGAACCGATTTTTAAAAGGAAAGCCGTTTTAGTCGTGGCTCGATCTCACTAATTAAACCGCATTCATAGTTGTTTTTTTTTTTTTTTCGACATTCATGTCAAAATTTTTCGAACCTATAAATATGTCCAAACTTTCAGAACCTATAACTTTGTCAAAACTGAACCGATTTTCCAAAGAAAAGGCGTTTTAGTCGTGGCTCGATCTCAATAATTAAACCGCATTCATAGTTGCAAATGTATTTTTTTTTTTCGAAATTCATGTTAAAACTTTCCGAACCTGTAACATTGTCCAAACTCTCCAAACCTATAACTATGTCAAAACTTTCCGAACTTATAACTTTGTCAAAACTGAACCGATTTTCAAGAGAAAAGGCGTTTTAGTCGTGGCTCGATCTCAATATTTAAACCGCATTCATAGTTGTAAATGTTTTTTTTCTTCGAAATTTATGGTAAAACTTTACGAACCTATAACTTTGTCAAAACTGAACCGATTTTCAAAAGGAAAGGCGTTTTAGTCGTGGCTCGATCTCAATATTTAAACCGCATTTATAGTTGGAAATGTTTTTTTTTCGAAATTCATGTTAAAACTTTCCGAACCTGTAACTTTGTCCAAACTCTCCAAACCTATAACTATGTCAAAACTTTTCGAACCTATAACTTTGTCAAAACTGAACCGATTTTCAAAAGGAAAGGCGTTTTAGTCGTGGCTCGATCTCAATATTTAAACCGCATTTATAGTTGGAAATGTTTTTTTTTCGAAAATTATGTTAAAACTTTCCGAACCTATAACTTTGTCAAAACTTTTCGAACCTATAACTATGTCAAAACTTTCCGAACCTATAACTTTGTCAAAACTGAACCGATTTTCAAAAGGAAAGGCGTTTTAGTCGTGGCTTGATCTCAATAATCAAACCGCATTCATAGTTGGAAATGTTTTTTTTTTCGAAATTCATGTTAAAACTTTCCGAACCTGTAACTTTGTCAAATTTTTCCAAACCTATAACTATGTCAAAACTTTCCGAACCTATAACTTTGTCAAAACTGAACCGATTTTCAAAAGGAAAGGCGTTTTAGTCGTGGCTCGACTTCAATAATTAAACCGCATTCATAGTTGGAAATGTTTTTTTTTTCGAAATTCAATTCAAAACTTTCCGAACCTGTAACTTTGTCAATTTTTTCCGAACCTTTAACTGTGTCAAATCTTTCCGAACCTATAACTTTGTCAAAACTGAACCGATTTTCAAAAGGAAAGGCGTTTTAATCGTGCCTCGATCTCAATAATTAAACCGCATTCATAGTTTGAAATGTTTTTTTTTTCAAAATTCATGTCAAAACTTTCCGAACATATAACTTTGTCAAAACTTTCCAAACCTATAACTTTGTCCAAACTTTCCAAACCTATAACTATGTCAAAACTTTCCGAACCTATAACTTTGTCAAAACTGAACCGATTTTCAAAGAAAAGGCGTTTTAGTCGTGGCTCGATCTCAATATTTAAACCGCATTCATAGTTGGAAATGTTTTTTTTTTCAAAATTCATGTCAAAACTTTCCGAACATATAACTTTGTCAAAACTTTCCAAACCTATAACTTTGTCAAAACTTTCCGAACCTATAACTTTGTCAAAACTGAACCGATTTTCAAAAGGAAAGGCGTTTTAGTCGTGGCTCGATCTCAATATTTAAACCGCATTCATAGTTGGAAATGTTTTTTTTTTCGAAATTTATGTCAAAACTTTCCGAACCTATAACTTTGTCAAAACTGAACCGATTTTCATAAGGAAAGGCGTTTTAGTCGTGGCTCGATCTCAATAATTAAACCGCATTCATAGTTGGAAATGTTTTTTTTCGAAATTTATGTTAAAACTTTCCGAACCTATAAATATGTCAAAACTTTCAGAACCTATAACTTTGTCAAAACTGAACCGATTTTTAAAAGGAAAGCCGTTTTAGTCGTGGCTCGATCTCAATAATTAAACCGCATTCATAGTTGTTTTTTTTTTTTTCGACATTCATGTCAAAACTTTTCGAACCTATAAATATGTCCAAACTTTCAGAACCTATAACTTTGTCAAAACTGAACCGATTTTCAAAAGAAAAGGCGTTTTAGTCGTGGCTCGATCTCAATAATTAAACCGCATTCATAGTTGCAAATGTATTTTTTTTTTTGAAATTCATGTTAAAACTTTCCGAACCTATAAATATGTCAAAACTTTCAGAACCTATAACTTTGTCAAAACTGAACCGATTTTTAAAAGGAAAGACGTTTTAGTCGTGGCTCGATCTCAATAATTAAACCGCATTCATAGTTGCAAATGTTTTTTTTTTCGAAATTCATGTTAAAACTTTCCGAACCTGTAACATTGTCCAAACTCTCCAAACCTATAACTATGTCAAAACTTTCCGAACTTATAACTTTGTCAAAACTGAACCGATTTTCAAAAGGAAAGGCGTTTTAGTCGTGGCTCGATCTCAATATTTAAACCGCATTCATAGTTGTAAATGTTTTTTTTCTTCGAAATTTATGGTAAAACTTTACGAACCTATAACTTTGTCAAAACTGAACCGATTTTCAAAAGGAAAGGCGTTTTAGTCGTGGCTCGATCTCAATATTTAAACCGCATTTATAGTTGGAAATGTTTTATTTTCGAAATTCATGTTAAAACTTTCCGAACCTGTAACTTTGTCCAAACTCTCCAAACCTATAACTATGTCAAAACTTTCCGAACTTATAACTTTGTCAAAACTGAACCGAAAACTTTCCGAACCTATAACTTTGTCAAAACTGAACCGATTTTCAAAAGGAAAGGCGTTTTAGTCGTGGCTCGATCTCAATAATTAAACCGCATTCATAGTTGCAAATGTTTTTTTTTTTCGAAATTCATATCAAAACTTTCCGAACCTATAAATATCTCAAAACTTTCAGAACCTATAACTTTGTCAAAACTGAACCAATTTTCAAAAGGAAAGGCGTTTTAGTCGTGGCTCGATCTCAATATTTAAACCGCATTCATAGTTGGAAATGTTTTTTTTTCGAAATTTATGTTAAAACTTTCCGAACCTATAACTTTGTCAAAACCTTTCGAACCTATAACTATGTCAAAACTTTCCGAACCTATAACTTTGTCAAAACTGAACCGATTTTCAAAAGGAAAGGCGTTTTAGTCGTGGCTTGATCTCAATAATCAAACCGCATTCATAGTTGGAAATGTTTTTTTTTTCGAAATTCATGTTAAAACTTTCCGAACCTGTAACTTTGTCAAATTTTTCCAAACCTATAACTATGTCAAAACTTTCCGAACCTATAACTTTGTCAAAACTGAACCGATTTTCAAAAGGAAAGGCGTTTTAGTCGTGGCTCGACTTCAATAATTAAACCGCATTCATAGTTGGAAATGTTTTTTTTTTCGAAATTCAATTCAAAACTTTCCGAACCTGTAACTTTGTCAATTTTTTCCGAACCTTTAACTGTGTCAAATCTTTCCGAACCTATAACTTTGTCACAACTGAACCGATTTTCAAAAGGAAAGGCGTTTTAATCGTGCCTCGATCTCAATAATTAAACCGCATTCATAGTTTGAAATGTTTTTTTTTTCAAAATTCATGTCAAAACTTTCCGAACATATAACTTTGTCAAAACTTTCCGAACCTATAACTTTGTCAAAACTTACCGAAACTATAACTTTGTCAAAACTGAACCGATTTTCAAAGGGAAAGGCGTTTTACTCGTGGCTCGATCTCAATAATTAAACCGCATTCATAGTTGGAAATGTTTTTTTTTTCGAAATTCATGTTCAAACTTTCCGAACCTATAACTTTGTCAAAACTGAACTGATTTTCAAAAGGAAAGGCGTTTTAGTCGTGGCTCGATCTCAATATTTAAACCGCATTCATAGTTGGAAATGTTTTTTTTTCGAAATTCATGTTAAAACTTTCCGAACCTGTAACTTTGTCAAATTCCAAACCTATAACTATGTCAAAACTTTCCGAACCTATAACTTTGTCAAAACTGAACCGATTTTCAAAAGGAAAGGCGTTTTAGTCGTGGCTCGATCTCAATAATTAAACCGCATTCATAGTTGGAAATGTTTTTTTTTTCGAAATTCATGTCAAAACTTTCCGAACCTGTAACTTTGTCAAATTTTTCCAAACCTATAACTATGTCAAAACTTTCCGAACCTATAACTTTGTCAAAACTGAACCGATTTTCAAAAGGAAAGGCGTTTTAGTCGTGGCTCGATCTCAATAATTAAACCGCATTCATAGTTGGAAATGTTTTTTTTTCAAATTCATTCAAAACTTTCCGAACCTGTAACTGCCATTTTCCTTTACGTGGCTCGTCCGAACCTGATAAGCTTGTCCGAACATGTTTTTTTATCGAAAACTTATGTCCAAACTTTCCAAACCTATAACTATGTCAAAACTTTCCGAACCTATAACTTTGTCAAAACTGAACCGATTTTCAAAGAAAAGGCGTTTTAGTCGTGGCTCGATCTCAATATTTAAACCGCATTCATAGTTGGAAATGTTTTTTTTTTCAAAATTCATGTCAAAACTTTCCGAACATATAACTTTGTCAAAACTTTCCAAACCTATAACTTTGTCAAAACTTTCCGAACCTATAACTTTGTCAAAACTGAACCGATTTTCAAAAGGAAAGGCGTTTTAGTCGTGGCTCGATCTCAATATTTAAACCGCATTCATAGTTGGAAATGTTTTTTTTTTCGAAATTTATGTCAAAACTTTCCGAACCTATAACTTTGTCAAAACTGAACCGATTTTCATAAGGAAAGGCGTTTTAGTCGTGGCTCGATCTCAATAATTAAACCGCATTATAGTTGGAAATGTTTTTTTTCGAAATTATGTTAAAACTTTCCGAACCTATACTAAATGTCAAAATTCTTTCCGATAAAAATAAATAAACATTTTGTCAAAACTGAACCGATTTTCAAAGGAAAGCCGTTTTAGTCGTGGCTCGATCTCAGTAATTAAACCGCATTCATAGTTGAAATTTTTTTTTTTTCGAAATTCATGTCAAAACTTTCCGAACCTATAAATATGTCAAAACTTTCAGAACCTATAACTTTGTCAAAACTGAACCGATTTTCAAAAGGAAAGGCGTTTTAGTCGTGGCTCGATCTCAATAATTAAACCGCATTCATAGTTGGAAATGTTTTTTTTTTTCGAAATTCATGTTAAAACTTTCCGAACCTTAACTTTCCAAACCTCAACCTATAACTATGTCAAAACTTTCCGAACCTATAACTTTGTCAAAACTGAACCGATTTTCAAAAGGAAAGGCGTTTTAGTCGTGGCTCGATCTCAATAATTAAACCGCATTCATAGTTGGAAATGTTTTTTTTTTCGAAATTCATGTTAAAACTTTCCGAACCTGTAACTTGTCAAATTCCAAACCTATAACTATGTCAAACTTTCCGAACCTATAACTTTGTCAAAACTGAACCGATTTTCAAAAGGAAAGGCGTTTTAGTCGTGGCTCGACTTCAATAATTAAACCGCATTCATAGTTGGAAATGTTTTTTTTTTCGAAATTCAATTCAAAACTTTCCGAACCTGTAACTTTGTCAATTTTTTCCGAAACCTTTAACTGTGTCAAATCTTTCCGAACCTATAACTTTGTCAAAACTGAACCGATTTTCAAAAGGAAAGGCGTTTTAATCGTGCCTCGATCTCAATAATTAAACCGCATTCATAGTTTGAAATGTTTTTTTTTTTCAAAATTCATGTCAAAACTTTCCGAACATATAACTTTGTCAAAACTTTCCGAACCTATAACTTTGTCAAAACTTACCGAAACTATAACTTTGTCAAAACTGAACCGATTTTCAAAGGAAAGGCGTTTTACTCGTGGCTCGATCTCAATAATTAAACCGCATTCATAGTTGCAAATGTTTTTTTTTTTCGAAATTCATGTGTCAAAACTTTCCGAACCTATAACTTTGTCAAAACTGAACCGATTTTCAAAAGGAAAGGCGTTTTAGTCGTGGCTCGATCTCAATAATTAAACCGCATTCATAGTTGCAAATGTTTTTTTTTTCGAAATTCTGTTAAAACTTTCCGAACCTGTAACTTTGTCAAAATTTTCCAAACCTATAACTATGTCAAAACTTTCCGAACCTATAACTTTGTCAAAACTGAACCGATTTTCAAAAGGAAAGGCGTTTTAGTCGTGGCTCGATCTCAATAATTAAACCGCATTCATAGTTGGAAATGTTTTTTTTTTCGAAATTCATGTCAAAACTTTCCGAACCTATAACTTTGTCAAAATTTTCCAAACCTATAACTATGTCAAAACTTTCCGAACCTATAACTTTGTCAAAACTGAACCGATTTTCAAAAGGAAAGGCGTTTTAGTCGTGGCTCGATCTCAATAATTAAACCGCATTCATAGTTGGAAATGTTTTTTTTTTCGAAATTCATGTTAAAACTTTCCGAACCTATAACTTTGTCAAAACTTTCCGAACCTATAACTATGTCAAAACTTTCCGAACCTATAACTTTGTCAAAACTGAACCGATTTTCAAAGGAAAGGCGTTTTAGTCGTGGCTCGATCTCAATAATTAAACCGCATTCATAGTTGGAAATGTTTTTTTTTTCGAAATTCATGTTAAAACTTTCCGAACATATAACTTTGTCAAAACTTTCCAAACCTATAACTATGTCAAAACTTTCCGAACCTATAACTTTGTCAAAACTGAACCGATTTTCAAAAGGAAAGGCGTTTTAGTCGTGGCTCGATCTCAATAATTAAACCGCATTCATAGTTGGAAATGTTTTTTTTTTCGAAATTTATGTTAAAACTTTCCGAACCTATAACTTTGTCAAAACTGAACCGATTTTCAAAAGGAAAGGCGTTTTAGTCGTGGCTCGATCTCAATAATTAAACCGCATTCATAGTTGGAAATGTTTTTTTTTCGAAATTCATGTTAAAACTTTCCGAACCTATAAATATGTCAAAACTTTCAGAACCTATAACTTTGTCAAAACTGAACCGATTTTCAAAAGGAAAGGCGTTTTAGTCGTGGCTCGATCTCAATAATTAAACCGCATTCATAGTTGGAAATTTTTTTTTTTCGAAATTCATGTCAAAACTTTCCGAACCTATAAATATGTCAAAACTTTCCGAACCTATAACTTTGTCAAAACTGAACCGATTTTCAAAAGGAAAGGCGTTTTAGTCGTGGCTCGATCTCAATAATTAAACCGCATTCATAGTTGCAAATGTTTTTTTTTTTCGAAATTCATGTTAAAACTTTCCGAACCTATAAATATGTCAAAACTTTCAGAACCTATAACTTTGTCAAAACTGAACCGATTTTCAAAAGGAAAGGCGTTTTAGTCGTGGCTCGATCTCAATAATTAAACCGCATTCATAGTTGGAAATGTTTTTTTTTTCGAAATTCATGTTAAAACTTTCCGAACCTATAACTTTGTCCAAACTTTCCAAACCTATAACTATGTCAAAACTTTCCGAACCTATAACTTTGTCAAAACTGAACCGATTTTCAAAAGGAAAGGCGTTTTAGTCGTGGCTCGATCTCAATAATTAAACCGCATTCATAGTTGGAAATGTTTTTTTTCGAAATTCATTCAAAACTTTCCGAACCTATAACTTTGTCAAAACTTTCCGAACCTATAACTATGTCAAAACTTTCCGAACCTATAACTTTGTCAAAACTGAACCGATTTTCAAAAGGAAAGGCGTTTTAGTCGTGGCTCGATCTCAATATTTAAACCGCATTCATAGTTGGAAATGTTTTTTTTTTCGAAATTTATGTTAAAACTTTCCGAACCTATAACTTTGTCAAAACTTTCCAAACCTATAACTATGTCAAAACTTTCCGAACCTATAACTTTGTCAAAACTGAACCGATTTTCAAAAGGAAAGGCGTTTTAGTCGTGGCTCGATCTCAATAATTAAACCGCATTCATAGTTGCAAATGTTTTTTTTTTTCGAAATTCATGTCAAAACTTTCCGAACCTATAAATATCTCAAAACTTTCAGAACCTATAACTTTGTCAAAACTGAACCAATTTTCAAAAGGAAAGGCGTTTTAGTCGTGGCTCGATCTCAATATTTAAACCGCATTCATAGTTGGAAATGTTTTTTTTTTCGAAATTTATGTTAAAACTTTCCTAAATTATAACTTTGTCAAAACCTTTCGAACCTATAACTATGTCAAAACTTTCCGAACCTATAACTTTGTCAAAACTGAACCGATTTTCAAAAGGAAAGGCGTTTTAGTCGTGGCTCGACTTCAATAATTAAACCGCATTCATAGTTGGAAATGTTTTTTTTTAGAAATTCAATGCAAAACTTTCCGAACCTGTAACTTTGTCAATTTTTTCCGAACCTTTAACTGTGTCAAATCTTTCCGAACCTATAACTTTGTCAAAACTGAACCGATTTTCAAAAGGAAAGGCGTTTTAATCGTGCCTCGATCTCA
>JAWNNV010000537.1:0-11794 GCA_035044485.1 Scaptomyza reducta
TCTTCAACCCATCCAATCCGATCAAGTGGTTGGTTATCCAGAATATATGTATTAAAAAAGGGCATTCGTCTATAAAAAGACATAACTTTACATTTACTGCTATTGAGATGCAATAAATAAAAAAGTTCAATAATCTTTAATCCAAAGAATAAGATTATTTGGAAAGCCCATAAGTTTAAGTTTATAAATTAAGAGGAAGTGATTTACAGAGTTGAAAGCCTTACTGAAATCAGTGTAAATAACATCAGTTTGCATTTTATCTTCAAAGCCTTTAATAACAAATGATGTGAATTCTAGCAAGTTAGTAGTGGTAGATCTTTGTTTCATGAATCCGTGCTGGCACGGTGAAATCATAGATTTACAAAGATGTTGAAGATGAGATGTTATTACTTTCTCAAAAATCTTAGGAATAGCAGACAACTTGGAGATACCCCTATAATTTTGAGCATTAGATTTGTTTCCTTTTTATGCAAAGGAATAATATATGACTCTTTCAAAAATTTTTGGGAAAGAGCATAACTCCACGGACAAACTAAACAATTTATGCAAAGGCTTTGAAAGGCTCTGAGCGCAGTACCTAAGCACACAGCTTGGTACTCCATCGGGTCCTGGAGAAAATGTTGGCTTAATAACCTGAAGATCACAAAGTAGGGAACTCTCTGTGATTTCCGGTACAAAAATGCAATTAGAGCCAATTAGCTCATAGGGGTAAAGCACGACGACAGGTTGGAAACAAGGGCTGTAAGTCGTTTGAAAAAATTCAGCAAACAGATCGGCAATGGCCTGATCTGAGTTGGCTTTCATTTCATCAAAATATATGTTTGATGGAAGTGTCGATGACTTGCGCTTCGTATTAACGAAATCAAAAAACCTTTTCGGCTCCTGCTGAAACTGTAGTCTACACCTAGCCAGGTAATTCCTATAACACTGGTTATTGAGGACTGAGAAACTGGAACGACTAATCAAGTATGCAGAATAAGCTAACGAAGAGCTGGATTTTCTAAAACTCTTGTAGAGTTTAGATTTTCGATTTTTAAGAATTGTCAACTCTTTGGTAAACCACACAGGTTTATTTGACCTGTTTGGCTTACCACACAGGTTTATTTGACCTGTTTAGCTTACCATAAGGGACACACAAGTCTAGTAATGAATTTAAAGTGTTATAAAAAATACTGATTGCCACGTCCAAATTGTCAGACCCATAGAGTGGGGACCAGTCAGTCAGGTATAAAAGCTGAGTAAGTTATGTAAAATCGGTCTTCCGAAGTTGACGAACTCGGCTTAAATGTCTTCTACTGGGGCAAAGCACCCGGTAGGGTAAAGTGATCGACACCTACAACGTTGGGTGGAATAAATCTTCTGGAGAAGAAATGGGATGTGATCGGGTAACGGATGAGGAGGATGAATCCAAAACAAAAACCAGATCAAGCATTTTATTAAGAGAATTTGGGATATCATTGATTTGACTCAATGACATTCCAAGTAGTTTAATTAAAAATTCGTTCTGAGCCGAGGGGGTCAGAGCACCAGAGTCAGTAATATTGAAATCACCAAGAACTACAAGGAAATCGCGATCAGAAAGCATGCAAGAAACAGACAATATAGCAGACAAATGAGCATCGTACACAGAGTTATCGGAGGAAGGAGGTATATACGAACAAGTAATAAAAATACGAATACCATTAATAATCAACTTTACAGCAACAAATTCTATATCTATAGAACAACCCACTATTACTGTCTCCGAAGAATAATCTACATCAACAGCAATAAGTACACCACCGCTACGACGAAGAGTACAGTCTTTTCTATAGATACAGTATCTGTTGGATAGAATTTCACCACTAAGGATGGCTTGCCTTAACCAAGTTTCAGTAAAGGCAATGACATGAAAAGGAAAAGAATGGCTATTAAGGTATAATCTACTTAGTTTACTACAAGACCTCTTACATTCTGATAGCCAAGTAAGAAAGCAGTTGTTAGTTTTTTGAACTATCAGAATTGGGAAGAGTTTTAGATACAACTACTGGGGTGGGGGATACAATCGGAGGCCGATTTTTCTTTCTGTTGTATTTTTATACCCTTAACCCATTGAAAATGGGTAAAAACGGTATAATGGATTTGTGTAAAAGTATGTAACAGGCAGAAGGAAGCATCTCCGACCCCATAAAGTATATATATTCTTGATCAGCATCAACAGCCGAGTCGATATAGCCATGTCCGTTCGTCCGTCCGTCCGTCCGTCCGTCCGTCCGTCCGTCCGACCGTATGTATGAACGCGTCGATCTCAGAGAATATAAGAGCTAGAGTCCAGATTTGGTATATAATCTCGCCTAATCCCTAGGCAGTACAAGTTTGTTTTAGATTTTCGATAACTCTTTCCGTTTTCGATATACACATGTAATCGATAACAACAAAATCATCAATTTAGAAAATTTGTTGATGCAGTTTGAAAGATTAGACTAAATAAAGACAATCTGTGAAAATCGGCTGATAAACACTGGAGATATGGAGTATTGAAATTAAGAAGTTATGCCCTATACGCGTATACATACAGACACTCACACATACTTGCAAGCACTGACAGTATGCGTAAATTATAAGGTTAAGGGTATAGTTTAGTCGGGATTTCTCGACTAGAGCCTTCTTACTTGTTTGTATTGTTGCAGTAATCTATTGCTATACTTGGTTTGACTCACAAACACATCGCCAGTATCTTCAGATCGCTCTATCTCGAAGCCCAAAAAATCCTCAACTTTAACCTTGTCGACTGACTTAAACTTTTTACCAACGTATGGCTTGATTGCAAACAAGTCCTTCTTGCTCTTGCTCGCTATTAATATGCCATCGACATAAACTGCAACTATGCAAATATTGCCTTCAATATGCAATGTATATAAACGTGGCTCGCTGCTACATGGAACAAATCCATAATTTCTTAAAGCTTTATTTAGTTTTGTGTTCCATTGGAAACTCGGCTTGGATATTTTTTACTGTAAACCACAGGTTGCTTCATATATATCTCATCATTTAGCTCACCATTTAAATATGCCGTGCATACGTCCATTTAATGCATAAGTAATTAAAATTCTGCTGCTAGTGTGAATACCATAAGTATTGTTGCATAACGCACAACGGGAGAGTAGGTTTCTTCATAGTTAACTCCGTACTGTTGGCTGCATCCCTTCGCAACTAATCTTGCCTTGAATCGATCTATGTTACCATCGGAGTTCCGTTTCAAGCTATATACCCATTTGCATCCACAAGTTTTCTTTCCACGAGGTAGATCAACTAATGACCATGTGTTATTAGCAACCAGCGAGTCATACTCAAGCTGCATCGCGTTCTTCTATACCTCCGCTTGAGTGCTACATAGCGCCATCTTAACGTTGGCTGGAACTTCAGCCTCTTCTATTGTCTGCATTACGTTGAGCTTATTTTTCTGTTTTGCCGGTCTACCTGGTGCGCCTGTTCGTACGATGCGTGGTCGCCCCGGACTATATATTGGGATTGTATCATCTTCACTACTAGTCTGTATGGAACTAGCATTTTGGTCATCCTCAGCATCCTCGGAGTCAGTCTGAGGCGTATGTGATCGTCGATCGTCGTCTTCTTCATGATCTGCATGCTCCTCTAGATCACTTTTGCTTTGAAAGACATTTTTCTGCTCTTCACAAGGTACATGTGGGCTTCTTTGATTCCCCATTAATAAGCTTTCTTCGAATCTTACATCCCGCTTAAGAACTACCTTATTATTTTCTGGATCATATAGTCTATAACCTTTTGTTGCTGTACTATATCCTACAAAAACATATTCTTTGCCTTTTGATTTAAATTTGCATTTTTCTGTTTTGTCAAGACCTATAGCTAAACAGCCGAATGTTCTTAAATGTTTTACTACTGGTTTTCTATCAAACCAAACTTCAAATGGTGTTGTATGCTCTAATGCTCTTGTTGTTGTGCGATTCCTAATATATAGCGCACATGCACATGCTTCTGCCCAAAACTTTTCTTCAAGACCTGCATGTACTAACATACAACGTGCCATTTTTACTAACGTACGATTAAAACGTTCCGCTACCCCGTTCTGTTGCGGTGTGTGTGGCACTGTAAGCTGTCGTTTTATGCCTTCACGCTGTAGATACTGCTTAAAATCATTGTTAACATATTCACCGCCATTGTCGCTCCTAAGTATTTTTATTTTATGGCCTGTTTGTTTTTCGACATACGATTTGTAGTAAGTCCGTTTTCTTTATGTGCAAATACCAACATTTCGTTATCCGCTTTTATTTTAATAATAGCTCCTTTGTTATTAAAATTTATTTGAAAGCCATTCTCAGCACCTTTGCTAACTGATTCCAACTGCGTTTATTGTGTCATTTCCCGCTACTAACACGCATTGTTGAGTTTCTGTAATATATATCTCTAATATATATATAGCGACGTACATTTTTACCAGACGCGAAAAGAAAAATTATTATGCGAAGAGGTTGATCGAATGATACAACTAGGCGTCATTGAAGAAGCTCCGACATCCCCATGGTCTTCTCCAGTTACACTCGTTGTTAAACCTGGAAAGGTTAGATTTTGTTTAGATGCGCGAAAGTTAAATGCTGTTACTGTAAAGGATGCGTATCCGATGCCAAGTCTTAATGGACTAATAAGTGACTTCCTCCAATGCATTGCATTCCAATATTGATTTAAAAGATGCATTTTGGAAAAGTCGTGTAGATGAAAACTCACGCATAAAAACAGCTTATAACATTCCAAATCAACCACTATACCAGTTTCAACGAATGCTTTTTGGCCTTACTAATGATCCACAAACTTTGTGCCGACTAATGGACCAAGTCATTCCATATCAGTTAAAATCTCATGTCTTGGTATATCATGATGATCTCTTATTAGTCCTCAAGTTTCGACGAAAACTTGAAGCATTTAAATACTGTTTCAACGCAGTTAACAATAGTCAATTTAACTTAAATAAGGTAGATAATCTTTGCTATTTCGTTGGAGAAGGTACGTTGCATATTAATCCAAATAAAAGTCAGGTTGTGGATGAATTTCCTGTGCTAAAGACGCGCAAGAAGCTAAGAAGATTTGGTATCAGCGTTTCATTTCCCAGTATTCGACTGCAATTTTTCCGCTCACCGATTTGTTGCGAGGAAAATCATTCGACTGGAATGACCAAGCTCAAGCAGCGTTCATTGAAATCAAGCTCAAGTTGTGCACTGCTCCGTTTTTAATTCAATTTAATAGGCCTATAGCACACATGTCGAAAAAGTTAAACAACTATACTGTTACGGAATTGGATTGTTTAGCAGTCTTATTAGAGATTAAAAAGTTTCTCATGTACATCGAAGGTCAATCTTTCAAAGTCGTTACCGACCAAGCAAGTTCATTGGTTAATGAACCAAGCAGATCTGAGTGGCAGATTAACGCGGTAGGCAATTAAATTCCAAGGGTTTTCCTTCGTATTGAGTATCGAAATGGTAGTGGCAATGTCGTAGCTGATGAGCTTTCAAGCTGTTACGAGGGGGTCCTCGACATTGATAATTTTCCTGAGATATATTTAGATTCAGATGCATTTTAGTCGGAAGCATATTGCATTTTGAGAGACAACTATCAGATATATTTATATATCGGCGTAATATTTTTGTGTGAGGACAGTATATGTTCCAGAATTACTGTGTGAACAAGAGATCCGATCGATCAGCCTTCCTCTAGTCTTTCTGGCATAGCCAAATGCTTGGAGCGAATTCGGCGAAGATTATTTTGTCCAGCCCAGCCGAAAATTAACGAAGGCGTCCCAAAAATATTCACAATTAAATAATAAATAAATACAAGAAAGAAAAAAAAAAAAATAAGACACACCAAACAAAAGCGCATAATATAATATCTCTCCACTAACTAAAATTGTTAATAATAGTGATTAAAAATTATAATTAGAAATAACGTAAATAGATTAATAGGAACAAAAGCATGAAGTTAATATTAAGCCATGAAGGCATCCAAGAAGTTATTTAAGTAAAGAAAATGTTCAAGAATTTAAAGTAAACATTTATATTTATTTTCGTTTGAAACATTAGACGAAATAATGACAATCTGTAAAATTTCATTGAAATCGGATGACAAACACCTGAGATATGGAGCATTGAACTTAAGAAAGTATGCATTATGCGCGTACACACATATACTTGCAAGCACTGATTGTGCGCGTAAAGTATAGGGTTCAGGGTCGAGTCATGTAACATTAAACAATGCACTTTAATAAGAGCATCTACATTTTTGTGGCCAATAATTGCTTCAGCAATGTAACATGATCTTCTGATTACACCACCCGCCCGCATACTACGGACAACAGATCAGTATGAATTAAAACACTTTTGTTTTAGACAGTCATGGTATCTGTGACCTTGTTCATCACAGTTCCAACATTTAAGTTTGTCGTTTAAGCGAAGGGCAGTTATTTCTTCAGCAGTGATGTCAGTGTCAGCCAACTCATTAGTCGCTTCTTCACTCACCACTTCATTGACATATCGCTTCGGCACGTTTGTACAGACTTGGATAGTAAATTACGAAAGAATTCTTCATGACGATGACACTCCTTGCGAAGTATTACAAGATTTGGAGTTTCTACTTGAAGAAGCTCCTGAATGAATTCAGGATTATGCCTTACTCCTATAATTAAGTCATTCTCTGAAATGGGTTGTCGAAGAGAATCAGCTATTGCTGGCATCGCATCAAAAAACTATCCAAATTTTTATTTGCTTGCGACATCGCATAACATTTTTGATATGTCGATCAGTTCGTTGGTCTTGATATCTGATTTGATCAGCCACAGATGGAGCAATACTCATACTAATCGATGAATACGATTTTCAGAAACTTCTACATTTTCCACTGCATTTTGCTTCACCTCCTAACTGTGAAGTGACCTGTTGACCCAAATTTTGTAGTGTTACGATTAAGCCCTCGTAACTGGTCTACGTGTAACAGAACCTGATTGATTGTTGACTGCGGCAGCACGACCTCTTGTGCTAACGGAATTAGTTCTTGGTCGAGCAGTGATATTTTCTAAACTCTGCGATACAGTGAACGGCTGCTTACACTTTGGGCAGTCGTTGTGATTACGGAACCATTGAGACTAACATAGTTTATGAAAACGATGTCTACAACTGGTTTCCGTAAATACCGTTTCGGCATTAGTGTCATTGCAGATGACACATGATACTGCCTCGTTATCGTTACTAACTTATTCTACTAAATCTTCAGCCGCCTACTTAAAAATACGAAATGAGCGATACGAAATAAGCGAAAGGATATAAGCGAAAAGATAAAAGCGTTAGGACATAAGCGAAACGATATAAACTTTAATCTTGTGGGACTTATCCACATATACATATTTTAAATGGGTCTAATTTAAAAACTGGGTATGAATATGCCATCTTCATTTAATTAAAACAGATTAGTTTATTTTAAATATATAGCGTGGAATATTATCGACTTAACGCAAGACTAATAATCCAAGGAATATATTTAAAATATCAAAAATAACGTAAACAAAATTCACGTATAATAATAATATATCTTATTATTTGGTCTGACTCAGTAAGTATTTAGATTGCCAGCAATTCCTAACCAGATAAGAAATATTTTCTGAAACTACTTAAAATTTTTGGATCATCATTGATTTTGATGGGAAATGCTTTGGAAAGGTGTGTTGGTAACCACGGTATTCTGTTTTGGATTATTTTAGTAACTCGGTATTTGAATTCTCGATGTTATTTTATTAGTTATATCTTGATTCCAAGTCTGGTCGTTATTTTACTAGTTTTCTTTCGGGACACACGTTGGGCGCCATTTTATTATTTATACCTCGGGCTCCACTTTTATTTATGTAACGTGCTTTCTAGGCTATTCGCTGTCGACTATTCAGTTCCGGCCGTGCTCAGGGTAATTGGGGTGGGGTTTTTGGAATAGCCATGTTTATTTTTCTGTTAGACATGCTTCACAATAATAAATGTCGTAGACATTATGGGAAATGGGAGGACCAAAGTCAAATGAGCTAAAGATATTTAGATGGTGAAGAACTCGGTGAGGCTATTAGAATCTAATGGATCTTTGCGACTCTACCCTATAAACGATAGTGCGTGTGAAATAGGTTAGGTGCCCAATTTACAAGAGTTTAGTTTGAGGTTTTGAACATTTTACCTTAAATATATTAGTTTATGCCTTCCTGGCTTAATATTAACTTTATGGTGTGCTTTTGTATCTTATTAATTTAATTTACATTACATTTTATTTGTAATCATAATTATATTTACTGGAGATTTATTTTTTTTTTTTTTAATTATTTACTGATTTTGGGAACTGGCCTTGGATACTTTAATTAGTTTTCGTCTAGGCCGTACTCACGCTTATTCCATCGATTTCAGAAAACCTGATGACGACGAGGTGTGTAGCTGTATTTAGATGTATGTGTATTGATGTGTGTGGGTTTTAAAAAAAAAGTACATACAAACTTAGAAGTATAAATTATCACTATTTAATATCTTCAAAATTTCAATTTTATTCCATTTGATAAAATATCGTAATAATTCGGTTGGCTCTTTTACTCGGGTCGGTCACGCATGTGGCCTCCTCCAGCGGCTAAGTGGGTAGACTTTGGCCTCTTTTAGGCTTCATCCATCCTCCAGCGGCTTAGTGGGTAGGCCTTGGCCTCTTTTAGGCCTCTTCCATCCTCCAGCGGCTTATGCTGAAATGTTCAGCGAAAGGCGCGGTCGGCATGGATTGTAGGGACGGAGGCTTTAGCCTACGCTAAATGCACATATGCCTCGCCGTCGCAAGTTTCGCACAATATATGCTGTGGCAAGCTTGGCTTCGGTAGCCGTGGCAGAAGATCAGTTTTAGTTTTACTTATACATACACATAGAAGCTTGATGCTCGCAGATTAAGTTTCTCTTTACCAAAACATACACATGCGATCGATATCAATTTGAATTTGGAAACATTATACGAAATAAAGTCTGTGAAATATTTATTGAAATCGAAGTTGGGAAATTATGCACTATGCGCGTACACACACATACTCGCTTATCACTAAAGTGTCCATGACGATTTAACAAGCACGAAAGTACTGTCTAGGGTACTTTCTTTACCTATCGCTTAGCTCGTTTCGCTCTGGTCGGTCACGATGGAATCGATTACCCTAAGTCTTTTGCATTGAATTTTCCCAACTCTTTTCCATTTAAGTCTTCGATTAAATAAATCGATTGACCGAGCTTTGCTTTAATGCGCGCTTTAGTTCCGACTGGAGCTAATTTTCCACTATCCGTAGCGGCCGCATTACTCAAAGCAAAAAAAAATTACGCTTATGGACCGATTTACCCTTTCCGCTGCGTTTGACTGAGGGGCGTAGGCTTCGGTGCGTATGTGCTGAATACTAAATTGTGAAATGAACTGCGAAAAATCATGGCTTTTAAACTGACAATTATCACGGGCACTCCAAAACATGTAAAAAGCTCATTTCTCAAATAGTCAATTATTATTTGGGAATTAAATTATTTTACTGCTTTGACGAAGGTGAATTTTTAAAAATTATCAAGTACGATATAAATGCCAAAATTTCCTTTTATCGTACGCGGAAAAGTTCCGATAAAATCTATATATAATATAATAATATATATAATATATATAAAAGGAAAGGAGTTTTAGTCGTGGCTAAATCTCAATAATAATAATACTGCATTCATAGTTGGAAATGTATTTTTTTTTTTCCAAATTTATGTCAAAACTTCCGACCGTATAACTTTGTCACAACTGAACTGATTTTCAAAAGGAAAGGCGTGTTAGTCGTAACGGTTTCGTCGGCGATTTGACCGCCGAAATTTATAGGTCTGGTAACCCCTAACGATCAGCTGATTGTCATGCAAGTCTGCACGGCTGCGCTGTGAAGAGATGTACCGACAGCTTCACGCATTTCCGGCATTAAACTGTAAAACGTTTTGGTGAAGAGACGTGGTGTTAAAATTAATCTAGAGCATCTAGCTTCAACGTTGTACTAAGTTAAAGGGCAACCTGATCTTCTGCACCGGCGGCCGAAACAAAGTGGTGCCTCGCCCCATGTTGTGAAAAACAGACGATGCATTCGTACGTTTATCTTAGGCTAAAGCCAAGACCCCACCACCCAGCGACGGCGGCGATAAGTTTTCCATTAGAAGAGTGATAAAGCCGTTGGAGGATGGATAAAGCCTAAAGGAGGCCAAAGCCTACCCCCTTTAGCCGCTGGAGGAGGCTAAATGCGTTAAGACACGCATACCCTTTAACTCTCTACACAGGCGTGGGAGCGAAACGGGCTTAAGCGATTCTCCCTACGATTTATTACCATTTTGTATCAAGGGGAGGGGGAAGCAAGCGTGAGTATGGCCCAGCCGAAAATTAACGAAGGCGTCCCAAAAATATTCACAATTAAATAATAAATAAATACAAGAAAGAAAAAAAAATAATAAGACACACCAAACAAAAACGCATAATATAATATCTCTCCACTAACTAAAATTGTTAATAATAGTGATTAAAAATTATAATTAGAAATAACGTAAATAGATTAATAGGAACAAAAGCATGAAGTTAATATTAAGCCATGAAGGCATCCAAGAAGTTATTTAAGTAAAGAAAATGTTCAAGAATTTAAAGTAAACATTTATATTTATTTTCGTTTGAAACATTAGACGAAATAATGACAATCTGTAAAATTTTATTGAAATCGGATGACAAACACCTGAGATATGGAGCATTGAACTTAAGAAAGTATGCATTATGCGCGTACACACATATACTTGCAAGCACTGATTGTGCGCGTAAAGTATAGGGTTCAGGTAAAGGAGTATTGTAACATAAACAATCACTTTAATAAGAGCATCTACATTTTAGTGGCCAATAATTGCTTCAGGCAATGTAACATGATCTTCTGATTACACCACCCGCCCGCATACTACGGACAACAGATCAGTATGAATTAAAACACTTTTAATCTGAACTGCCCATGCACCACAGTTCTCATCATCAAGCTTCTCGATATAATACATTGACCAAATCATTTTGACCTTTACACTTCTGGGCCCATAACCTGATGGAATTTACTTTGTTTATTAAACGAACCACTTCATGTGGTGTGCAAATTGTGACTAAATTTTACATACAACTGCACGCAGGCAGCTTGCTTTCAGTTCGATTCCGTGTAAACTGTGTTGCATCTTAAGATCATACTTGTTTGATCTATTGCATATATACTACATGTATAACTTGCCAATCAATATATATTCTTAATTGTAACGTCATAGGACACATGTGGCAAGACAGTTTAGCAGAGCGCCGCATATTTGTTATGTTTGTGGGGAACCAAATTTCAAGAATGCATCCGTCGCAAAACGGAAAACCGAATACAGTAAAAGACTCGACAGACGTATAATATTCTTGTGCTCTTTATTCAATGGCATTCACTTACGTACTAATGTTCGTGGCGCGATCATTCCATTATACATAATTGAGCGCTCACGATACAGACTTACGACTACTTACATTTTGAGTTGTATAGCATTTAACTAAATTTCACCACCTCTTTACACAATACTTTTTAGACCTATCATACTTAACAATTTTTTGTGTTTTTGCTTATTTAGATTTTTTGACAAATATCTGCTATCAATATTTGTTGTATCAACGTACTTCGTAGATCAGTATTAAAACACCCAATTTCCTTCATCAGAACGTCTTAGATACACCGCTTCTT
>JAWNNV010000539.1:0-78154 GCA_035044485.1 Scaptomyza reducta
TGTCAACCACCAAATTTAGACACCGCCAAAGCCAGTTAATAAGAGAAGTCACCCATTTTTTTTTAAGCATATCGGTCTGTGAGTTACAGCTCGTCTAGCGGCCTCCTTTTGTTTTCTTTTCTTTATTTTGTTGACGATATTTTGCGAATTTTTTTCTTTAGTTTCCGAAGGGATCCTTAATAAAATTTTGTAAGCACGAGTCAAGGAATTAGCAAAACCCACCCCACCCCGAAAGAGCTACGGTAATATAGGGTCCCACTCCGCTATATCTCCTTCGACTCACTGGACGAATGCGATCGACCAATCCGTTAACCTCTGGTCAGTACATGCAGACGTTGGCTAGATTATGTAAATTTTTGTTGTCCAGACGTGGCGTAAAGTCTACAGAAAATTGTAGCATAGGCTACCTAAATTTTTTTTGCACCCAACGTGGAGCAAAGTCTACAGATAATTTTAGCAAAGATTACAACTTTCAGTTCATCTTTTAACTCGATTTCTAACTCTGCAAGCTTATCTGCAATTTCCACGAACGAGCTCGCATGTTTCACAATGTCTTCACCATTCTGCATACCCAGCCGTATAAGCCTTTGATATAACTGTACGCTTCTCACTGGTCCAACAAACACATGAATATCGCGCAATTTGTCCCATGCCGACTTCGATGTTTTGCATGCATTAATGTGAATTAGCTGCGATGGCTTTACATTGAGAATTAGACATGCCAATGCTTTTTGATCAACAATGTCCCACTTTGCGGCTTGGCTGTCTTCTTCAGGCTTTACACTTTGCCCACTGACCACATACCACAAATCTGCCGTTATGAGTACGCTACGCATAGACATACACCAAACGTCGTAATTGTCTTCCGCAAGTTTTTCTATTTGCAGCGACACACTCATTTTGTTAAATGTCCACGTAACTTTTTTCTTGGTTCACTATTTAATGTAATTTAACAAAACACTGCTGACTTCGTTTTATTTCCAATCACTTTGTGATCTGGGCCCATAACCTTTGTTAGAGTTTAAATCGCAATTGAAGGCTGCGCATTTATTTTAATAAAGGTCTGCACTGGATGACAGTACAAAAAGAAGTGAGTCACTACAAATTAAGAGAGAGAGAATACATTGCTCTCGAACGGTGTTGCCAGATCTATAATATTTATTATTAATATTTCAACTGAAACAAAGAACAAATTTATCTATGATAAATTTATAGTTTCTCATACGTTTAATAGTTTCTTTTTGGGAAGTACATATAATTTCACCAAACAAAGTAAACAATGTTTAATTTACGAACAAAGTTATCAGTCAAATGACGCATACTTTCTTCAATATTAGGTTTTTTCGCCCCGCGTGACAACAAATAAACAATGTTTAACTGTACTAAAAAGTAGTCAGTTTCTCATACGAGACTTAGGAGAGAAAAAGAGCGCACGCTTAGAACGCAAAGTTTAGCTCGTGTCTCATACTATTTCTCTTAGTGTATCAGTCTAATGAAGCATAAGTTCTTCACTAACTTTACACTTAAAGCGAAATAATGTTGTACAGCTTTAATCTGAATTTGAAAGCGTACAAAATATTTGTCTTGCCGCTATATAATATATATATTCGTGTACTCTATGCCAATGTAGCATTTGCGGTATTTCTCATCTTAACCTACAACAACTGAAAGAAGCGAATTCAGCCCCAACACAACACAACAGATAAAAATCCCGTGAGTACAGTTGTTTATTTTTTTTATATCATATTCCTAGTGAATCTTTTTTTATGAGGAAATATATATATATATTATGAGAAAAGGGCAAGAAAAATTCTTCGCTGCACAATAAATTAAAGCGTTTCCATACCACACACACTCATACAGAGGGAGAGAGAGAAGGTTTGGCGGTTTGTGTGTCTGTGTTTCAATGTCCGGATACTGGGCTTGATACTGTGCCGCCATGTTGATTTTATTTCGTTTAGCTTAGACGCTTGTTTTGGATTGCACTTGCATTGGCTACTATTTACGAAAAATGGATCAGAAAAATGCGATGGTTCCAAACATTCGCAAAGCTCTTCGCGCCCAGCACAGCACATAAGAGTGCGCCACATCCTTTGCATATCAATATGTGTTTGTGTGTGTGGTTGCTTTTAGTTCTCAATGCAATTTCGTGCGGCTTCGAAAATATACTTTTGCCCACCAACGGGAGGCAGCGGCAGCTTGGTTGTTAAGCTATAAATATGCTTATATTCTCGATTTTGTATGGCTATTGGTCGTTTGTGCGAGGTCATTCGATTTGCTCATGTATATTTATATATGTTCACATTGCACCATTGATATTGCATTAAGCCGTTGTCTGTGCCACTGGCAGGACACCAAAGTGCAGTGCATTGTAGCAAAGACCCAGTTGACGAAAATATCTCTTCGCCTGCAAGCATTTAATGTTCAATATTTAACATTATTCCTGCATATTTTGAGAGCAATAGTTATAAAAAACATTTATTAAAAATTAAATATATTATAAAAAGAAGGAATTAGTTTGCAGACAGTAATAATTAAAAATAAAAACTGTATTAAAAATCACATTTATTAAAAAAAGGAAATTTGCTAGTAGGGTCCCAAATTACTTGGGGAAGCAAAAAAAAAATAAATAAAATTTCAATCGTCTTATAATGAAAAAAAAACATTTTATCTCGATAAGAGATATGAAAATAGCTAAAGAGCATATTTATGCTCAATTTAACATACAAAGTGTGTCAATAACACGTTTGTGCGTAAGAAATTTTCGCAAGTTCTAGGAGTTCGAAAGGATCTAGGGTCTCGAAAAACACGAACATAAATCATCAAAGCGTGTTTGTGCCCGAAAGTGATGAGAAACAATTCATTCGGCTTAGCTATAATAAATCTGTTCATGTAATGCTTCTCAATGCAATGCTTCTCTATGTTGTATGTACGTACAACGTATAAAGGCACGGCTGATGGGACAACAATGTTAGTTGCTCGGGGTTAGGACAAGACAAACCAGGGTGCCACTTTTTTTTATGTTTTGTATGTGATAAAGAAAAGTGGCAGAAAATGCGGAAAAATAATGCGACAGCACGAACAAAAAACGGAATATGATCAGGTAGGAAATTGGGTGGTTATATATCAGGACTAGGGCAGGCAAGAGCATCATTACAATGGCAAAAAAAAAACGTAGAGAGAACGTTAGAGATTGGTGCACCAATTGGACAATGCAACAAACACGCCCGCAACACGGAACAAGTACATTCAAAAAAATAAACAAAAATAAAATTATAGTAATAACAATTCTTCAATTTGTTATATCATATAAAACACAAGAAAATAAAAATAAAAGCGTATTTACTTATTCGTCATTATTTATCATCATCCTGCCTTTCAATACAGGCTGTTCATGTTTTTTTTTTTTGTGAAAACTTTTTTGTTTTGATTTTACTTTTATCTTTTTTTTTATCCTCTTTGTTAAGAATATAAGTTGATTGGCAACGTGTATGTTATCTAAGCTATGATCTAGTATGATCTTAAGATGCAACTCAGTTCACACGGAATCGAACTGAATTGAATCGAATTCTGAGTTGTATATAGAATTTAGTCATAATTTGCACACCACATGAAGTAGTTCATTTAATAAACAAAGTAAATTCTAACAGGTTATGGGCCCAGATATTGCTAGTCTGTGGAAGTGATTCGGTTGTAAAAATCAAAAACAAATTGTAAAGATAAAAATGATGTCGTCATTGTATTCTATCAATAAGCTTGACGATGACAACTATGGCGCATGGGCAGTTCAGATGAAAAGTTTTTTAATTCATTCTGATCAGTGGGCCGTAGTATGCGGGCGCGTGGTGAAAGAAGATGATAGATACACCACAGGCAAAAGTCAACTTCGACGCAAAAGATAAGAAGGCTTTACCAAGCATTATGTTGTGCATAAAAGCTGCGCAAATAATTAATGTAAACAAGTAAGAAGGCTCTAGTCGAGAAATCCCGACTAGACTATACCCTTAACCCTATACTTTACGCATACAGTCAGTGCTTGCAAGCATGTGTGAGTGTATGTATGTATACGCGTATAGTGCCTATTTTCTAAATTTCAATACTCCATATCTCCAGTGTTTCTCAACCGATTTCAAAACACAATTTCACAGATAGTCAATATTTAGTCTAATCTTTCAAACTGCATCAAAAAGTTTTTCAAATTCAAGAATTTGTTGTTATCGATCACATGTGTATATCAGAAACGGGAAGAGTTATCGAAAATGTAAAACAAACTTGTACTGCGCGCGGACTAAGCGAGGTTATGTACCAAATCTGGAGTCTCTAGCTCTTAGTCTCTGAGATAGACGCGTTCATACATACGGGCGGATAGACGGACATGGCTCCGCGATAACTGGCGGACGTTCTCCTGTGACAGTGACATTGCTGGAGAGGCAGGTTCCTAACGAAGAAGTACTAGATGGTGAAGGCCTTGGCTTTCATCCCTATATAAGTTTCGACCAATCCTGGGGGTCTAATGGTCCATAAACTCATCTGACGTGCGGGCCCAAAATTTCGCGACGTGCGGAAAATGGAGGCGTATTAATTGCCGTGCCCACACACACACACATCCAAAGCGATGACACGCCAACCTGTAATTAAAATAATAATTAGTTTTTAAGATTAATTGTTGTTTATTTTTTTTTTTGTGTATATATGTTTATACTTTTTTTTAACTTACCTTGATCGCAACGCTGCGAAATACTTACCTGACGACCAGATTCCTGCGATGCGTTACGGCTCTAATAAAAAGGTCCAACGATGCCCCCAAGATGTCCACAAAATCTGAAAAGAAAAGAAAATTAGTAAAGTTATTAAATATTAGTTATTAGTTTTAAATTGTAAATTTGTCTCCTTCTTATACCTTGTATACATAGGTAAAACAACAAGACATTCCAACCTAGCTCATAAAAAGCAGCAGAGCTGCCAGACTGTTAGCACAAAGACATTGTCCAACACTGTTAATTTTATATATAATGTTATATTTAAATATCAATGTTAGTGCTAGTGCAAATGTTCTAATGTTTTTCTTTTTAAAGCATTAAATTTGTAAAAAGTTGCCGATCCTGGTAATAAGACAGATTTTATGTAATAAACCCACCGCCAGTCGTCTCTCGTACGTTCGCGTCGTCGGCTGGCTGGCAGGCAAGTAATAACGAAAAAAAAACTGTACCCTCATTTTTCTTTAAAGTTACAGCCGCCTGTAATTAATTATAAACGCTTATATATGAATTCATTTGTAACAGCGTAGCCGTTGGATTACAATAAGGTAAGTGTAATAATTAAAGTACCGCTACAAAGGGATATGTCAGGTGAGTGAAGTTGTTTAGGTAAGTAATTAGGGTAAGTGTTTGGTTACGCATGTCTCCTCACCAAACAACCACTAAAGTAGTTTCGCTCTTAAATATTTAACCGTATGATAAGTTATGCTCTGCGCAGCATAAGAGCAAGTCTAACGTAACTACAATAACTTTGTTTTGCATATGAGAGGGAGAGAGAGGAAGACTCCCCGATGGGGAGCAACAGCCGCTGCAATTCGGCAGCTAGTTAGTCGTTAGTTGATCGTCAAAGGTTTTTGTTTGATTTCAAGAGCAAGAGTAGCTGCAATTCGGCAGCTAATCGGTTCTATTTTTAGCAACAGCAACAGCAGCTGCAATTCGGCAGCTGATAAGTTCAATTCGGAGCTTATTATTAACAATTATAACTCGTTTAAGTTTGGCCACGAAGGCAAATAAACTATATTTATATTAATGCAAATTTCGTGCGTTTTTATTTTATTTTGAAAAGCTCGATAGCTATTGAAAAAGCTCAATAGCTCAACAGTAAGTATTTAAGGTAAGTATCAAAGTAAGTACTAAGGAAAATATTTAAGGTAAGTTATTAAGGTAAGTAATTAAGGTAAATATTTTAAGTTAAGTGTTGTAAGACAAGTATTTTAAAGTACGTATTTAAGGTAAGTATTTAAGGTAAGTATTGAGGGTAAGTATTTAGGGTAAGTATTTTAATTTAAGTATTTTAAGGTAAGTATTTAAGGTAAGTATTTAAGGTAAGTACTTAGGTAATTACTAAGGTAAGTAATATGTTGCTTTAGGTGTTTAGTTGGTATTTGGATGGCTTCCAGTTAGTGATGAATTGGGAGAAGCAATGATGGCTAATATCCCAGCTGCCAAGCTGTTCTCTGGTGGTGGAGGAGGAGCAGAAATCATCCGTACTCCATGGTCAAAGACACGGAGTAGGTTGTGGTATGTCTCACTAGTATCAATGCTAGCCTCGTCAGAGTGGAAAAAAAGAACATGTTCCTCAGGTAAGAAGTACTTGTTGCATGCATCGTTGTAATAATCTTCTACTTTTCTCACTTCCAGGTCTGTGTGTAGGGTGGTGTTTCTCACATACCACGGGGCTCCGGAAATTAATCAGAGAACTTTGTTTTGAACTGTTTGCAGCTTGTTGAAATGGGTTTGGCTGGTTAATGGGCCCCATATTGAGATGGTATATTGCCAAACCGGCGCTATAAGCTGTTTATAAATTAAAATTTTTAATTTGATTGGTAGCTTAGAGCTCCTATCTAGAGTTATTGAACTTATTGGTCTGTATGATGATAGCTGTTCAGGTGGTTTGCCAGGTTTGGGGATCATTTGGACTAAAGATTGTTTCCATTTGCTTGGAAAGTGTCCAAATTTAAAAATGCTTTTAATAAATTATACTTTATATTACACAGCTGTAGTTGGTAGTGCTTTGATAGTGCGATTGTCAATTTTGTCATTTCCAGGTGACTTTTTTAACGAAAGTTTTTTAGTTTCGCCTTGAACCTCAGCTAGGGTGATTTGTTTTTGAACCAATTCATTGATGGGATAAGGTAAACTCAATTCCGTCTCAATTTCAATTCTATCTGTAGTCTGTGTGGTGCGGAATGGAGTGAATCTTGTCTCCAGATGGAGTCGAAAAGCTTCAACTTTTTCTTCTGTAGTCTTGCACAAAATATCTGAAGAGTTTATCACTGGTAGATTTGGAATTGGCTGTTTGCTGATTCCATTGGTAAGCCTCCAGAGATGTTGCATGTTATATCGATTAGTTGGATCAATCGATTTCAGTATTCTATCCATTATTAAATTTTTCTATCTTTTTAGCTCTTTTGAGATGCGATTGGAAAGATGATTGATAGTTATCCTAACAAGGGGATGATAGTGGTTTGTGAAGTGGCGTTTTAAGAGTCTTTTAGCTTCTATCATTAGTATAATTCTGCGATTAGAAATCGAGTGGTACCTATGAAAATTATGATTGATACCTCGTTGATTAGAAGCAAAAGCAGCAGCATCATAAATATTTCTTTTCAGAATATTTATACAATTATCAATATCAGCTCCAGATTAGATTTCCGTGTCGTTGAGAACGTGGTCAAGCCATTTTTGAAATTTTTGATATTAGAGTCAGCCTGGAGTAAGTGGTGCTGATAATGTCATTGGTTTTAATGCATGTATAGAGATTATTAACGGTATAAAGCTTCAATCTTTAGCACAGAGTCACGTATACCACTATATACTCCAAAGTCAATTGCTGACGGGGAATGTCGTGTTTGAAACGGATAGTGGGTGGGAGACCTAGTAGCCAGAACTTTATAGTTATGAGTATGGATGTATTCAAGAAGAGATATTCCTTTTGCGCAGGAACGGGCATTGACCCACCAATTGTTCTTAGCATTCCAATCTCCAGCTATTAAAAAGGTGTTGAAAAAAAGAGCTGAAGCCATATTTTGTCCAAACATTGAGTGGCGGTAGGTATACGGATGAGATATTTTGAGTAGTTCCATTAATAAGTGAAACTGATATTATTACACTTTGTAAATGTAGAAGAGTTTGCGATGGCAGAGCAAGATGACTTATTGAGTGTTTTATGAAAATAGCAGCACCTCCACGTCTATTATTGGATGGATGATTAGTCAAATATGTGTTGTAACCATAGATAGTGATCGTATCCGAGTTTATAAGATGTTTTTCTGATATTAGAAGGATATCCAGGTTGTACGAGTTATTAAATAGTTTTAATTCACTCATCTTATTTAGTAGTCCGCCAGATTTCCAAGAAACAATTTTCAAATGTGTATTGTTTCCAGTGGGAGTTGCTGAGGATGTATAGCAAGAGATATTCTTCTAGGCATTGTGAACATCATTGACTCTGGTTCTAGAAAGAGTGTTGCTCATGGAGGCAACAATTTCAGCTAACCGGTCAATCTTTCTTTCCAAATAAGCAAAATTTGGAGACACAGCTTGTGTTCTGATCCTCTAGTAAAGATCGAAAAGTTTTTGTAACTTTTGATTGATATTATTAGATTCAAATCCAGTATTTATGATTTGGAGTTGCACATCACGGCTGTAACTGCGGGAAACCTGTAGAGCTGATGTGGGGAAGGCACGAGACTGAGTGCGCACAATATGAGATGTGTCCTGTTGGCTGACTTATTATTTCCTTGGGAGTTATTAGACTTGGAAGAAGAGTGGCTCTTGCTACTGCCGCATAGCTAAGAGCTTAGCCAGAGTGTTGTCATGAATTAGATCTTAATTTACGTTGAGTAGTAGTTGAGGAAGATCGATTATTCTGTTGACCACGATTAGGTTGAATTGGATTGCTGAGAACAGGGATCTGTGGAATTCCAAGTAATCCCAAAATATTGTTGGCTCGAGAGGATGGTTTTGATAAGCGTTGTTTTGTCGCTTCAACAAAGGATTTACAGCCACGATAATTGGAAGTATGTGGGCCCTTGCAGTTATGGCATTTTACAGGTTCATCTTGTAATTTTGGACAATTGACAGAAGGATGATTACCAGCATAATTGACACAGATAAATGGACGGCGGCAGTAGTTTTTAGTATGTCCCACTTGCTGGCAGCGATGACCTAGAACAATGACTAACTTGTTGATTGCCAATGCGATTTAGTTTTAAAATATCAGAGATATTTTCAGCAGACTCAAATTCCACTTCAAAAGGTTGTAACATTTAGATAGCGGACTATGTATCCTAGTTCAGTGAGTTTAGAAAGGATCCTTTTTACACCCTTAACCCATTGAAAATGGGTAAAAAGGGTATAATAGTTTTATGCAAAAGTATGTAACAGGCAAAAGGAAGCATCTCCGACCCCATAAAGTATATATATTCTTGATCAGCATCAACAGCCGAGTCGATATAGCCATGTATGAACGCGTCGATCTCAGAGACTTTAAGAGCTAGAGAGCCCAGATTTGGTACATAAGCTCGTCTAATTAGACTAAATAATGACCATCTGGTAAGCTATTCACAGAAGCTGCGGGAGGAGCAGGTTGAGCAGAATCAGCAGGTAGCTGGAAATATAAAAACAAACCCAATCAGTCCCACCACCCAAGAACAGGCGTTTTTGAGGTTGGAGAAAAAAATGGACAACTTATTAAACGCAATAGTTGGATTGGTAAACAACATAAAAGCAAATAAAATAGCAAGTAGTAGTAGCATGTCAGTAACCTCCGCAACTGACTGCTACTACGTTTAATTACAATATTACAAATAATATAATATACATAATAAATACATTAAAATGACAGTAATATAATACAAAAAATATATATAAAAATAATTAAATAATACAATAATTAAATAACACTAAATAATAAAATTATATAAAACAATAATAAGTATATTGACGACTACGGAGGCAAGGATATGATCACACTGACGATGAGATGCAGGATAAGGGCGGAAATCATATACTAATCCAATATCTAAAATCCAATTCTGACTCCTGCAAATAAAAAATAAAAATTAATAAAAAGCTTAAGTTGATACGCACTGATATACGTATCTTGTATACGCGGCGTATCGTCACTATTATCTCCTCAAACCTGTAAATAAAAAGAACAAAGAAAAGAAGGATTAAAATATTAACTCAAATAAAATATTAGCTTGTTAATGTCGCTAAATCCTCAAACCTGTAAATAAAAAGAATTTTAATTAAAAATAAATAAATAAAAAAATAAAAATAAAAAAAATATTAGTCACAGTTAAATTAAAATTTGAATTAAAATAAAAATATTAGTCACATTTACACTTACCTTGTTGTTGTTACCAAAAATCCTCAAACCTGCAAATAAAAACAATTATTAATAAAATATTTTGCATAACTGAAAACAACAAATAGATCAGGCAATGCGTGGCGGATAATAATATGAAGCCGAATAAATCCATTGAATCCGTTTTTGGTGTCCTTGCGGCCAGCAGAATTTGTTAAAAAATGCAAAAACTGCAAATTGCAAGACATCATCTGACGTGCGGGCCCAAAATTTCGCAACGGGCGGAAAATGGCGGCGTATTAAATGCCGTGCACACACACACACACAGCCCTAATGAGATTCACGTCGACAATAATCATGCAAAGCGATGACACGCCAACCTGTAATTAAAATAATAATTAGTTTTTAAGATTATTTGTTGTTTATTTTTTTTTTGTGTATATATGTTTATACTTTTTTTTAACTTACCTTGATCGCAACGCTGCGAAATACTTACCTGACGACCAGATTCCTGCGATGCGTTACGGCTCTAATAAAAAGGTCCAACGATGCCCCCAAGATGTCCACAAAATCTGAAAAGAAAAGAAAATTAGTAAATATTAGTTATTAGTTTTAAATTGTAAATTTGTCTCCTTCTTATACCTTGTATACATAGGTAAAATAACAAGACATTCCAACCTAGCTCATAAACAGCAGCAGAGCTGCCAGACTGTTAGCACAAAGACATTGTCCAACACTGTTAATTTTATATATAATGTTATATTTAAATATCAATGTTAGTGCTAGTGCAAATGTTCTAATGTTTTTTTTTTCGCATTAGGCCTGAGATTTAAATTTATAAAAAGTTGCCGATCCTGGTAATAAAACAGTCGTCTCTCGTACGTTCGCGTCGTCGGCTGGCTGGCAGGCAGTAATAACGAAAAAAAAAGCTGTATCCTCATTTTTCTTTAAAGTTACAGCCGCCAGTAATTAATATATAAACGCTTATATATGAATTCATTTGTAACAGCGTAGCCGTTGGATTACAATAAGGTAAGTGTAATAATTAAAGTACCGCTACAAAGGGATATGTCAGGTGAGTGAAGTTGTGTAAGTAAGTAAGTGTTAAGGTATGTATTTAAGTAAGTAATTAGGGTAAGTATTTAAGGTAAGTATCAAAGTAAGTACTAAGGAAAATATTTAAGGTAAGTTATTAAGGTAAGTAATTAAGGTAAATATTTTAAGTTAAGTGTTTTAAGACAAGTATTTTAAAGTATGTATTTAAGGTAAGTATTTAAGGTAAGTATTTTAAGTTAAGTATTTTAAGGTAAGTATTTAAGGTAAGTACTTAGGTAATTACTAAGGTAACTAATATGTTGCTTTAGGTGTTTAGTTGGTATTTGGATGGCTTCCAGTTAGAGTTGAAACGGGAGAAGCAATGATGGCTAATATCCCAGCTGCCAAGCTGTTCTCTGGTGGTGGAGGAGGAGCAGAAATCATCCGTACTCCATGGTCAAAGACACGGAGTAGGTTTTGGTATGTCTCACTAGTATCAATGCTAGCCTCGTCAGAGTGGAAAAAAAGAACATGTTCCTCAGGTAAGAAGTACTTGTTGCATGCATCGTTGTAATAATCTTCTACTTTTCTCACTTCCAGGTCTGTGTGTAGGGTGGTGTTTCTCACATACCACTGTTTGCAGCTTGTTGAATTGGGTTTGGCTGGTTAATGGGCCCCATATTGAGATGGTATATTGACAAATCGGCGCTATAAGCTGTTTATAAATTAAAATTTTTAATTTGATTGGTAGCTTAGAGTTCCTATCTAGAGTTATTGAACTTATTGGTCTGTATGATGATAGCTGTTCAGGTTACACAGCTGTAGTTGGTAGTGCTTTGATAGTGCGATTGTCAATTTTATCATTTCCAGGTGACTTTTTTAACGAAAGTTTTTTAGTTGAACCTCAGCTAGGGTGACTTGTTTTTGAACCAATTCATTGATGGGATGAGGTAAACTTAATTCCGTCTCAATTTCAATTCTATCTGCAGTCTGTGTGGTGCGGAATGGAGTGAATCTTGTCTCCAGATGGAGTCGAAAAGCTTCAGCTTTTTCTTCTGTAGTCTTTTACAAAATATCTGAAGAGTTTATCACTGGTAGATTTGGAATTGGCTGTTTGCTGATTCCATTGGTAAGTCTCCAGAGATGTTGCATGTTATATCGATTAGTTGGATCAATCGATTTCAGTATTCTATCCATTATTAAATTTTTCTATCTTTTTAGCTCTTTTGAGATGCGATTCGAAAGATGATTGATAGTTATCCTAACAAGGGGATGATAGTGGTTTGTGAAGTGGCGTTTTAAGAGTCTTTTAGCTTCTATCATTAGTATAATTCTGCGATTAGAAATCGAGTGGTACCTATGAAAATTATGATTGATACCTCGTTGATTAGAAGCAAAAGCAGCAGCATCATAAATATTTATTTTCAGAATATTTATACAATTATCAATATCAGCTCCAGATTAGATTTCCGTGTCGTTGAGAACGTGGTCAAGCCATTTTTGAAATTTTTGATATTAGAGTCAGCCTGGAGTAAGTGGTGCTGATAATGTCATTGGTTCCAATGCATGTATAGAGATTATTAACGGTATAAAGCTTCAATCTTTAGCACAGAGTCACGTATACCACTATATACTCCAAAGTCAATTGCTGACGGGGAATGTCGTGTTTGAAACGGATAGTGGGTGGGAGACCTAGTAGCCAGAACTTTATAGTTATGAGTATGGATGTATTCAAGAAGAGATATTCCTTTTGCGCAGGAACGGGCATTGACCCACCAATTGTTCTTAGCATTCCAATCTCCAGCTATTAAAAAGGTGTTGAAAAAAGAGCTGAAGCCATATTTTGTCCAAACATTGAGTGGCGGTAGGTATACGGATGAGATATTTTGAGTAGTTCCATTAATAAGTGAAACTGATATTATTACACTTTGTAAATGTAGAAGAGTTTGCGATGGCAGAGCAAGATGACTTATTGAGTGTTTTATGAAAATAGCAGCACCTCCACGTCTATTATTGGATGGATGATTAGCCAAATATGTGTTGTAACCATAGATAGTGATAGTATCCGAGTTTATAAGATGTTTTTCTGATATTAGAAGGATATCCAGGTTGTATGAGTTATTAAATAGTTTTAATTCACTTATCTTATTTAGTAGTCCGCCAGATTTCCAAGAAACAATTTTCAAATGTGTATTGTTTCCAGTGGGAGTTGCTAAGGATGTATTAGCAAGAGATATTCTTCTAGGCATTGTGAACATCATTGACTCTGGTTCTAGAAAGATTGTTGCTCATGGAGGCAACAGTTTCAGTTAACCGGTCAATCTTTCTTTTCCAAATAAGCAAAATTTGGAGACACAGATTGTGTTCTGAGGCGATTCTCTAGTAAAAGATCCAAAAGTTTTTGTAACTTTTAATTGATATTATTAGATTCAAATCCAGTATTTATGATTTGGAGTTGCACATCACGGCTGTAACTGCGGGAAACCTGTAGAGCTGATGTGGGGAAGGCACGAGACTGAGTGCGTAAATTATGAGATGTTTCCTGTTGGCTACGACTTATTATTTCCTTGGGAGCTATTAGACTTGGAAGAAGAGTGGATCTTGCTACTGCCGCATAGCTAAGAGCTTAGCCAAAATGTTGTCATGAATTAGATCTTAATTTACGTTGAGTATGAGTAGTAGTTGAAGAAGATCGATTATTCTGCTGAGCACGATTAGGTTGAATTGGATTACTGAGAACAGGGATCTGTGGGATTCCAAGTGATTCCAGAATGTTGTTGGCACGAGAGGTTGTTTTTGATAAGCGTTGTTTTGTCGCTTCAACAAAGGATTTGCAGCCACGATAATTGGAAGTATGTGGGCCCTTGCAGTTATGGCATTTTACAGGTTCATCTTGTAATTTTGGACAATTGACAGAAGGATGATTACCAGCATAATTGACACAGATAAATGGACGGCGGCAGTAGTTTTTAGTATGTCCCACTTGCTGGCAGCGATGACCTAGAACAATGACTGACTTGTTGATTGCCAATGCGATTTAGTTTTAAATATCAGAGATATTTTCAGCAGACTCAAATTCCACTTCAAAAGGTTGTAACATTTAGATAGCGGACTATGTATCCTAGTTCAGTGAGTTTAGAAAGGATCCTTTTTACACCCTTAACCCATTGAAAATGGGTAAAAAGGGTATAATAGTTTTATGCAAAAGTATGTAACAGGCAAAAGGAAGCATCTCCGACCCCATAAAGTATATATATTCTTGATCAGCATCAACAGCCGAGTCGATATAGCCATGTATGAACGCGTCGATCTCAGAGACTATAAGAGCTAGAGAGCCCAGATTTGGTACATAAGCTCGTCTAATAGGCAGTACAAGTTTGTTTTAAATTTAACAAACTCTTTCCGTTTCCGATATACCCATGTAATCGATAACAACAAAATCGTCAATTTGGAAAATGTTTTGATGCAGTTTCAAAGATTAGACTAAATAATGACCATCTGGTAAGCTATTCACAGAAGCTGCTGGAGGAGCAGGTTGAGCAGCATCAACAGGTAGCTGGAAATATAAAATCAAACCCAATTAGTGTCACCACCCAAGAACAGGCCATTTTGAGGTTGGAGAAAAAAATGGACAACTTATTAAACGCAATAGTTGGATTGGTAAACAACATAAAAACAAATAAAATAGCAAGTAGTAGTAGCATGTCAGTAACCTCCGCAACTGACTGCTACTACGTTTAATTACAATATTACAAATAATATAATATACATAATAAATACATTAAAATGACAGTAATATAATACAAAAAATATATATAAAAATAATTAAATAATACAATAATTAAATAACACTAAATAATAAAATTATATAAAATAATAATAAGTATATTGACGACTACGGAGGCAAGGATATGATCACACTGACGATGAGATGCAGGATAAGGGCGGAAATCATATACTAATCCAATATCTAAAATCCAATTCTGACTCCTGCAAATAAAAAATAAAAATTAATAAAAAGCTTAAGTTGATACGCACTGATATACGTATCTTGTATACGCGGCGTATCAGTCACTATTATACTCCTCAAACCTGTAAATAAAAAGAACAAAGAAAAGAAGGATTAAAATATTAACTCAAATAAAATATTAGCTTGTTAATGTCGCTAAATCCTCAAACCTGTAAATAAAAAGAATTTTAATTAAAAATAAATAAATAAAAAAATAAAAATAAAAAAAATATTAGTCACAGTTAAATTAAAATTTGAATTAAAATAAAAATATTAGTCACATTTACACTTACCTTGTTCAAGTTCGCAAAAATCCTCAAACCTGCAAATAAAAACAATTATTAATAAAATATTTTGCATAACTGAAAACAACAAATAGATCAGGCAATGCGTGGCGGATAATAATATAAAGCCGAATAAATCCATTGAATCCGTTTTTGGTGTCCTTGCGGCCAGCAGGGGCTTCTATGATGATCCTTGAGTGGCATGGGTCCACTGTTGATGTTCCCAGTCTGTTTGGCGATGACCTGCAAAATTTAGAATTTGTTAAAAAATGCAAAAACTGCAAATTGCAAGACATCATCTGACGTGCGGGCCCAAAATTTCGCAACGGGCGGAAAATGGCGGCGTATTAAATGCCGTGCACACACACACACACAGCCCTAATGAGATGCACGTCGACAATAATCATGCAAAGCGATGACACGCCAACCTGTAATTAAAATAATAATTAGTTTTTAAGATTAATTGTTGTTTATTTTTTTTTGTGTATATATGTTTATACTTTTTTTTAACTTACCTTGATCGCAACGCTGCGAAATACTTACCTGACGACCAGATTCCTGCGATGCGTTACGGCTCTAATAAGGTCCAACGATGCCCCCAAGATGTCCACAAAATCTGAAAAGAAAAGAAAATTAGTAAATATTAGTTATTAGTTTTAAATTGTAAATTTGTCTCCTTCTTATACCTTGTATACATAGGTAAAATAACAAGACATTCCAACCTAGCTCATAAACAGCAGCAGAGCTGCCAGACTGTTAGCACAAAGACATTGTCCAACACTGTTAATTTTATATATAATGTTATATTTAAATATCAATGTTAGTGCTAGTGCAAATGTTCTAATGTTTTTTTTTTCGCATTAGGCCTGCGATTTGAATTTATAAAAAGTTGCCGATCCTGGTAATAAAACAGTCGTCTCTCGTACGTTCGCGTCGTCGGCTGGCTGGCAGGCAGTAATAACGAAAAAAAAGCTGTATCCTCATTTTTCTTTAAAGTTACAGCCGCCAGTAATTAATATATAAACGCTTATATATGAATTCATTTGTAACAGCGTAGCCGTTGGATTACAATAAGGTAAGTGTAATAATTAAAGTACCGCTACAAAGGGATATGTCAGGTGAGTGAAGTTGTGTAAGTAAGTAAGTGTTAAGGTATGTATTTAAGTAAGTAATTAGGGTAAGTATTTAAGGTAAGTATCAAAGTAAGTACTAAGGAAAATATTTAAGGTAAGTTATTAAGGTAAGTAATTAAGGTAAATATTTTAAGTTAAGTGTTTTAAGACAAGTATTTTAAAGTATGTATTTAAGGTAAGTATTTAAGGTAAGTATTTTAAGTTAAGTATTTTAAGGTAAGTATTTAAGGTAAGTACTTAGGTAATTACTAAGGTAACTAATATGTTGCTTTAGGTGTTTAGTTGGTATTTGGATGGCTTCCAGTTTAGAGTTGAAACGGGAGAAGCAATGATGGCTAATATCCCAGCTGCCAAGCTGTTCTCTGGTGGTGGAGGAGGATCAGAAATCATCCGTACTCCATGGTCAAAGACACGGAGTAGGTTTTGGTATGTCTCACTAGTATCAATGCTAGCCTCGTCAGAGTGGAAAAAAAGAACATGTTCCTCAGGTAAGAAGTACTTGTTGCATGCATCGTTGTAATAATCTTCTACTTTTCTCACTTCCAGGTCTGTGTGTAGGGTGGTGTTTCTCACATACCACTGTTTGCAGCTTGTTGAATTGGGTTTGGCTGGTTAATGGGCCCCATATTGAGATGGTATATTGACAAATCGGCGCTATAAGCTGTTTATAAATTAAAATTTTTAATTTGATTGGTAGCTTAGAGTTCCTATCTAGAGTTATTGAACTTATTGGTCTGTATGATAATAGCTGTTCAGGTTACACAGCTGTAGTTGGTAGTGCTTTGATAGTGCGATTGTCAATTTTATCATTTCCAGGTGACTTTTTTAACGAAAGTTTTTTAGTTTCGCCTTGAACCTCAGCTAGGGTGACTTGTTTTTGAACCAATTCATTGATGGGATGAGGTAAACTTAATTCCGTCTCAATTTCAATTCTATCTGCAGTCTGTGTGGTGCGGAATGGAGTGAATCTTGTCTCCAGATGGAGTCGAAAAGCTTCAGCTTTTTCTTCTGTAGTCTTTCACAAAATATCTGAAGAGTTTATCACTGGTAGATTTGGAATTGGCTGTTTGCTGATTCCATTGGTAAGTCTCCAGAGATGTTGCATGTTATATCGATTAGTTGGATCAATCGATTTCAGTATTCTATCCATTATTAAATTTTTCTATCTTTTTAGCTCTTTTGAGATGCGATTGGAAAGATGATTGATAGTTATCCTAACAAGGGGATGATATTGGTTTGTGAAGTGGCGTTTTAAGAGTCTTTTAGCTTCTATCATTAGTATAATTCTGCGATTAGAAATCGAGTGGTACCTATGAAAATTATGATTGATACCTCGTTGATTAGAAGCAAAAGCAGCAGCATCATAAATATTTCTTTTCAGAATATTTATACAATTATCAATATCAGCTCCAGATTAGATTTCCGTGTCGTTGAGAACGTGGTCAAGCCATTTTTGAAATTTTTGATATTAGAGTCAGCCTGGAGTAAGTGGTGCTGATAATGTCATTGGTTCCAATGCATGTATAGAGATTATTAACGGTATAAAGCTTCAATCTTTAGCACAGAGTCACGTATACCACTATATACTCCAAAGTCAATTGCTGACGGGGAATGTCGTGTTTGAAACGGATAGTGGGTGGGAGACCTAGTAGCCAGAACTTTATAGTTATGAGTATGGATGTATTCAAGAAGAGATATTCCTTTTGCGCAGGAACGGGCATTGACCCACCAATTGTTCTTAGCATTCCAATCTCCAGCTATTAAAAAGGTGTTGAAAAAAGAGCTGAAGCCATATTTTGTCCAAACATTGAGTGGCGGTAGGTATACGGATGAGATATTTTGAGTAGTTCCATTAATAAGTGAAACTGATATTATTACACTTTGTAAATGTAGAAGAGTTTGCGATGGCAGAGCAAGATGACTTATTGAGTGTTTTATGAAAATAGCAGCACCTCCACGTCTATTATTGGATGGATGATTAGCCAAATATGTGTTGTAACCATAGATAGTGATCGTATCCGAGTTTATAAGATGTTTTTCTGATATTAGAAGGATATCCAGGTTGTATGAGTTATTAAATAGTTTTAATTCACTTATCTTATTTAGTAGTCCGCCAGATTTCCAAGAAACAATTTTCAAATGTGTATTGTTTCCAGTGGGAGTTGCTAAGGATGTATTAGCAAGAGATATTCTTCTAGGCATTGTGAACATCATTGACTCTGGTTCTAGAAAGATTGTTGCTCATGGAGGCAACAGTTTCAGTTAACCGGTCAATCTTTCTTTCCAAATAAGCAAAATTTGGAGACACAGATTGTGTTCTGAGGCGATTCTCTAGTAAAAGATCCAAAAGTTTTTGTAACTTTTGATTGATATTATTAGATTCAAATCCAGTATTTATGATTTGGAGTTGCACATCACGGCTGTAACTGCGGGAAACCTGTAGAGCTGATGTGGGGAAGGCACGAGACTGAGTGCGTAAATTATGAGATGTTTCCTGTTGGCTACGACTTATTATTTCCTTGGGAGCTATTAGACTTGGAAGAAGAGTGGATCTTGCTACTGCCGCATAGCTAAGAGCTTAGCCAAAATGTTGTCATGAATTAGATCTTAATTTACGTTGAGTATGAGTAGTAGTTGAAGAAGATCGATTATTCTGCTGAGCACGATTAGGTTGAATTGGATTACTGAGAACAGGGATCTGTGGGATTCCAAGTGATTCCAGAATGTTGTTGGCACGAGAGGTTGTTTTTGATAAGCGTTGTTTTGTCGCTTCAACAAAGGATTTGCAGCCACGATAATATATATTTCATTAGAAGCAATAAAGCGAAAAAGAATAATGGCCGACAAATTCCCAACGAGTAGACAGGGAAATTTTTCCCACGAGCTTAACCACTAGTTTATTCCCTTCTGTTAAAAGAAGGGGTACTCTTGTTTCCACTCTATCTGTATTACATTCTCATTGTTCTTCTTTTGTTTTGATCGCGAAGAGTGCGATGCGTGAGACAACGATTAAGTGTTGCCTTACTTCATTCCTCTTGTTGTTGTCGCAGAACTTGAGTTTCTCAATTTTCGACTTTTAGTTCAATCTGCTTGCCAATGCCTTAGATATAGGGTATTATGGGAGGGTAGTACAGACTTTGTAAGGACTTTGTGCAATTGTATGGCCAAATGTGAGATACTTAGATATGACTTCCAAAATATATATGCGTATGTGTATATTGGAAATTAGGTAGATCATTAATGACTTATTGAACAGGTTTAAAATGAATAAATACTAAATTAACACTAACCATAAAATAAACGCATTTTCCATTCAGATAATTAACATGAATTGTCCCTGTATTAAAAATATATATTAATAATTTCATAGAGCTTTATTGCATTTTTTAATAAAGGGTATTAAAATACATTATGCAGTTTGTGCGTTCCAGCAACGACAACCATCACGTGTTGTTGTTGTTCGTATTTTTGCGTTTTCCCTATTGCCGCTGGGCGCACAGAAATGCATACACAAAAAGACGGCGCGAGGCCACATACAGCAGGCCGTCTGCAGACTTTTTGCCAATTTCCGTTAGAATTGTTTATATGCATACACAAAAAGACGGACGAATTCGAATATTGAGGCAGGTCCAGAAGTAGAACCAAACAAGACATTAAGAAGAAAGAGCGAGACGAGCTTAACCATAGGTCTGCGATTAAGCGATAGTGCACACACATGCAGCAGGTCATTTGCAGACTTTTTGGTGTCGACAGAACAAATTAGTATAATGCAAACAAATTTGCTTCTAAAATGAAATTAATGAATGATTAATAAATATAATATATACAAAAATTTATATATATTAATTTATATTATTAATAATTTATATTGAAATAACTTATTTTTATTGTTTTAATTTTTTAATAAAAAAATATTAAATTTATATTATAGGTATTATATAACAATTTCATCACACCCAAGTCACAAAGTATTCATAACTATAAGAGTTCATGCTTCGAAATATGTATTAGGCTTTCAGCATAGACAGACAGTACCGAATACATACGAGGAAACATGAGCAATCGAAACAAAAACTAAATCAAATATGTCCGCGGGACCAGTAGTATAAGCACACAAGTGATAAACGAGCACAAAGAAGAAGGGGGGAGACGAGCTTAAGCGTACGTCTACGAATTTTTTTAACAGTGGAGGGGTATTCTTTTTACCCTCTATCTATTACATTCTCATTGATTGACACTGTGTTTCGCTGTGTTTCACAGCAAGCGTGATTTTAGTGGGGGGGAAAATGTAGTGCGCTTGACCAAAATATTTTTATAGACTTATGCCTAAAGTTATGCCATGTTTTTTTTAACATAGTTTCGTTTTTGGCTTAGTTAAACAGCTGATTAAGTTGCTCTCTCTTAATAAGAGAAAATGCAACGCTTGCAATTCTCGAGCCAAAATCGATCGCGAGATGGAGCTGGTCCGAGATGAAGGTCGTGGGTTCGGTCTCTTTCAATTCGTACCGTCGGAACAAGCAGTACTAACAGCTTGAATAAAAAAATAAAAAAACGTGTAACCTATATAAAATGCTGGACTATTTAATATGTCTATAAAATAAAACCCTAAGCTATTGGGATTTTTAAATCAGTTTCCTTTTTAAAACTAATTGAGCCGCGCCATTCGCCAAGAAGAAAAGAAATAACCTTTTCAACGCGATTCGATGTTAAACAACACAACGGTGGTGTTACATAACCCCACAAAAACACTCCCCCCATTTAAGATACAGCTCACCACAACGACAAAAGATCTTTTGGACGTCGAGGCGATAATGTAAGTGCATCTATTATTATCTTTTTATTATCACTCTTATTGGTTGTTGCAGCAAATGATTAAGTGATTCGGTGATTATGAGAAAAAAAAAAAAAAATGTAAATGACAATACAATTGTGCTAAGAACACATGGATAAGCCTCTCTCATTAAGATATGATAAGTAAAGCTCGCCGCTTTAAGCTTGCGTTCGAGCTAATATTGAGCTTTTAATATAATAGAATAAGGCTTCCGCCTGAAAGTATGCCGCTAAAATCACTTAATCGCCTGCAAAGCTATGCAATATAAATATGAATTCAAATAAATATTTTCGCCCAGTTTGATACTACAAAAAAAAAACAATTTCTACCTTAAATACAATCTTTATAATTATTTCGCTAACAAAAAATAAAAATAAAATAAAAGTAAATAAATAATAATATCATAATAAAATTATTATATAATATTAATAATTCAATGAATCAATAAATGAATTAATATTGGAAATAACTAACAATGCATAAAATATCTTTGAATAACTAAATTGAAAATCGCTGAAGAAAATTGTTGAGTTGCATTTGAATTGAATAATGAATAGCCGATACCTTAACATATTTAATAGAACTTTAATTTTGCTTTGAAGAAAATATATGTGTAAAAGTATATAAGAACATAAAATGAATAAAATTATATTACCTTAATTAGCAGTAGAAACCCATGAAGAGCAAAATTTAGTGAATACCGCTACATTTTATAATTAATAAATATATATCCCTAATGAAGCAAGTTGAAAATCGTGAAGAATAAATTGCTTTAAATTTTTTGAATTTGAATGAAGCTTGGACAAAATATAATTATAAAAATAAAATAGGATAAATTTAATTTTTGATTAAAAGGCTTAATTATATATTATTATAAAATTAAATAAATAAATTTACTTATAAGAATTCTTAAACTTTTTTTTGTAAATAACAATTATTTTGGTACTCACTCGCTATAACTAAGTAAAACATGTTTATTAATAATAAATTTGAATTATATATCGCTTGTTAAAATGAATCAATAATTTTATTATTTTTTCGGGAGTCATGCAGCGGACTACTAGAAGTAGTATGATTTAGTAGGTCGTTTTGGTATAGGGATCATCTCGTGAATGTTAATGTAGGACTATGATGATCATGGTAGGGTGGGCAACAGCTGTGACAACTACATCGGTCCAGCGCAGCCAAACGGCAAACGAGGAGTGTCGCCTCCCGCGCCTGATATGAGAAATATCGCGAACCTTCTCCTTCCTTTTCCTCACCCGTTCCCCACTATTTAGTCGAATTACTTGGTACGCACGCGATTTTTTTATTAATTATTGTGAGCATCGCGAGACTGTAGTGCAAGAAAAAGAATTTTGGTAACCTGCCCCTTCTACCGATAATACAGCCGGAGCCAGCGCGTGCACCCCTTCTTGTAGTACACAATAACAGCCACTCGTTCCTCAACGTAACATGCTACATGCATGAAGACAACATGCACTGCGGTGCCCAAGCCTTACGAGCAACTGCTAGACAACAATATTGGATCCTGAATGACAAAACTATGTCGCGAAATATCGTTCACAACTGTGTAACTTGCAACAAGGCAAAACCCAAATTAATAAACCAAATTATGGGCAATTTACCAGCCGATCGAGTGACACCAACATGCCCGTTTCTCACTACAGGCGTTGACCAGATAAAGCATACATAGCCGTATTCTGTGGCTTCTCCACAAAGGCGGTCCACCTCGAATTGGTCAGCGATCTAACAACCAATGCCTTTTTAGGAGCCCTTCGACGATTCATTGTGACAATGCCACCAACTTCGTTGGAGCAAACAACAAATTAAAGGAATTTGGAGGATCAATATTTGGCGAGAAGGCTCAAGCAGAAATCATCATAAATCATAAATTCGTACCGCCATGAGCGCCATCATTTGGAGGCTTATGGGAAGCTGCGGTAAAATCTGCAAAACAACTTCTGGTTACCACGACAAATACCGCATCACTAACATTCGAAGAATTCAATACGGTGATCATTGAAATTGAAGCTATTTTGAACTCTCGACCGATTACACCAATGTGAAATGACCCTACGGACACCACAGCAGTCACCCCAGCACATTTTCTGATTGGTGAAACACTGACTGCTCCTCCTGATGTCAACACAGAGCGCAACGAAAAATCCTTACTAAAACGGTGGGAACTTGTATCCAGACTCAAGCAAGGATTTTGGAAACAGTGGTCAAAAGAGAGAGCTGCAAGCCAGACATAAGTGTAAGGCTGTCAATCCCAATATCAAAGAAGGTATGTATGGCAAATCCATTTATGCAACATACACGCAAACGCCGTTCTCCATTTGATGCAGTGGGTAACATTGCGAATAGTCTATTTGGAGTATTAGACTCGGACTATGCTAACAAAACGACCAAAGTGAAATTATGCAAGCTGAAGGCATAGTCACTGACACTCATGTAATATCTAGAATAACATTAACACTAGTGTCAACATCAATATTAGAACTGTTTAATATTGTACAAATTCCGATGTGGGACTCAACAAGCTGGCGACTATTTGAGCTTAAAACACCTATTATAGCTGTAGACAATCACAGGGATCAATTCATGGGGCTCACAAATGATGATCTGCACCACTGCCGTGTGTTACCAAATGAAGAATACATATACTTTGATCATCAAGCTATGTTTAACGTTAATAATCGGTGTGAGTGTCAACTCTTCAACAACAAAACCCCAACAATGTGTCAAGTAACTCATAGAAGAACGACCAAAATGGTATGGACAAAAACACGCCATCCTAACAACTTTGCAAAGCACTCTGTAATGGAATTACAAGCCGTATGCAACGGAACCCCACAATACAACTAAAGGACCCCGGACTACTATCGCTGTCAGCAGGATGTACTGCACGCTACTCCGAAATTAGCATCAGCACTTTCAACGACATTGTAAGTCAAGTTCAAAAAGGCTCATTTTAGCAACATAATCGAGCCAAACAGCACTCAAGGACCTCTAACGAAAAAACCATATCCGAGAACAAGGTATAAGAAGATAAAGATCTGGACGACTTGCAGCTAAAATTGAACACCATCTTATCGCCGCTTATGCCGCTTTAGTGGTATCCGTATTTGTGCTACTTGACATACACAATCAGACTATAAGAGCTAGAGACTATACACACAAACATCTACTATGGTAGGAAGGTAAGTTAAAGTTATTATTCCAATTAAGACCCCGAAGTGCAAAGAGCAGGAATTGGTTTTGCACTGATTCTATTCTACCCTGATGAATCCTGTATTTGGGATACCATACACAAGATCCATATTCGAGGATGGGTCGTACAAGAGACATATACAGAGTTTTAGTTATATAGGGGTCGTCGAATTCCTTCGACCAGCGCTTTATGAAACCCAGGGTACTTGGCGCTCGATTTGTTATTGAAGATATATGTTTGTCAAACTTAAGCTTTGGGGCCATTAAAACACCCAAATCTTTAACCCATCCAATCCGATCAAGTGGTTGGTTATCCAGAATATATGTATTAAAAAAGGGCATTCGTCTATAAAAAGACATTACATTTACTGCAATTGAGATGCAATAAATTTACTCTGCACCAAGTTTGAAAGTTGTCTAAGTCGTTTTGCAGATTTTGACCAGACAGAAGAGTTGCAGCCGACATGCATAATTTTACATCATCGGCATACATCAGCACCCGAGAGTGATTTATATCATTATTTATTATTTTATATAATAGACACTCTGAGTTCGAAAAGTTAAATAATCTTTAATCCAAAGAATAACATTATTAGGAAAGCCCATAAGTTTAAGTTTATAAATTAAGAGGATGTGATTTACAGAGTCGAAAGCCTTACTGAAATCAGTGTAAATAACATCAGTTTGCACTTTATCTTCAAAGCCCTTAATAACAAATGATGTGAATTCTAGCAAGTTAGTAGTGGTAGATCTTTATTTCATGAATCCGTGCTTGGACGGTGAAATCATAGATTTACAAAGATGTTGAAGATGAGATGTTCTTAATTTATCAAAAATCTTAGGAATAGCAGACAAATTGGAGATATCCTTATAATTTTGAGATTAGATTTGTTTCTTTTTTTATGCAATGGAATAATATATGTCTCTTTCCAAATTTTTGGGACAAACTAAACAATTTGTGCAAAAGCTTTGAAAAGCCCTGCGCGCAGTACGTAAGCACACAGCTTTGTATTCCATCAGGTCCTGGAAAAAATGGTGGCTTATAACCTGAAGATCACAAAGTAGGTAACTCTCTGTGATTTCCGGTACAAAAATTCAATTAGAGCCAATTAGCTGATATAAGTATAAATCTTCTGGAGAAAATATGGGTTGTGATCGGGTAACGGATGAGGAGGATGGATCCAAAACAAAAACCAGATCAAGCATTTTATTCGGAGAATTTGGGTTATCAATGATTTGACTCAATGACATTCCAAGTAATTTAATCAAAAATTTATTCTGAGCCGAGGGTGTCAGAGCACCAGAGTCGGGACAAGAAATCCAGGTAACTTCAGTAATATTGAAATCTCCAAGAACTTGAAGGAAATCGCGATCAGGGAGCATGCAAGAAACAGACAATATAGCAGACAAATGAGTATCGTACACAGAGCTATCGGAGGAAGGAGGTATATAGGAACAACTAATAAAAATACAAATACCATACTAATCAAATTCTATATCTATAGAACCACCCACTATTACTGTCTCCGAAGAATAATCTATATCAACAATAAGTACCTCACCGCCACGACGAAGAGGACGGTCTTTTCTATAGATACAGAATCTGTTGGATAGAATTTGAGAACTAAGGATGTCTTGATTTAACCAAGTTTCAGTAAATAATATGAAAAGGAAAATAATGGCTATTAAGGTATTAACTGCTTAGTTTACTAGGTTATAAGTTTATTAGACGTCTTACATTCTGATAGCCAAGTAAGAAAGCAGTTGTTAGTTTTTTGAACTATCAGAATTGGGAAGAGTTTTAGATACAACTACTGGGGTGGGGGATACAATCGGAGGCCGATTTTTCTTTCTGGCAGTATATTCATTAACTATTATGTGCTCCGGCCAAAATTCTTTGCAACATATCGAGCTAAAATCTTGACTCGAAACACTGATTTTAAAAGACGAGATATTCCGAGTGTAATTGAATTTGAATTTTTCCACCGTAAAATTGGCTTTAGATTTGGCCTTGATATAGACCTTGACATCATCAGATGTTAAATCAGGGGGAAGCCTTGAAACAAAAATTTGTTTTTTTGGTGGAACGGCAACAAATCTTCTGATAATATCTTCAACTGAAGCGTTATTTTCAGGTAATGGAAGGTTTGGTTCTTTGGATATATTGGTGTCATTTGGTTGAACTATGTCAACACTATTAACCACCAAAGAAACCGAAGGACTGGGATTAGATGAAAGAACATCCATGGGGATTATCGGGACTTCATCTGGTATCTCGTGTGTTATAGGGACTGGGGCAGAAGGATCGTTAATTAATTTATTTTTATTTTTATTTTTGGGCTCTAGAACGATTGGAGGGTTGTCAGACACGACAGGGTCCGATGACTTCCCAACATTGGCGTTTTTGCGCTTTGGAGAATCGCTCAAGAGATTTTTCTCACTCAGATTTCTCTGCACCGTAGAGAAATTTTCGCACAGTTTTTGTAACTGACCGAAAACTCCCTCCTTCTCTCCAAACAGGACCAACATGGCCACTCTAGATTAGTAGTGCCCATCAAATCAATAACACGGCCGTTCAGACCAGCACATTTTTCATGTGCGACATTTGGGCACATCCAGCAGCCAATAAAAGCCATCTTTGTATTGGCGCGAACCTGGCAGCCCTTGTAACAACAGACTGACATTATATTTGCAAAACAAATTTATTAATTAAATAAAAGATGAAAAAATAGTTATCAAATAAGTAAATACTGCTCAAAAGGTTTAGGGCCACCCTAGGGTTAAAAATATGATTACGTTTGAAAATACTCACAAAAGCAAAACACAAACAAAACGTACCGAAAGCAATAACAACGGAATAAACTAAACCGGGACCGACACCAACACAAATAAGCGCGTGAGAGCCAAAGGTCGTGACAGAAAGGTTTAATGCACAGAGAGCGCGCACAGAAAAAACTAGAAGAGCGCAAGTGCAAAAGCACAAAAACAAAATATCAGCAGGCAACCAATGAGAATGTAATAGGATAGAGTGGTAACCAATGAGAATGTAATACAGATAGAGTGGTAACAAGAATACCCCTCCACTGTTAAAAAAAAAGTCCCAGCCCTGTGGTTAAGCTCGTCTCCCCCCTTCTTCTTTGTGCTCGTTTATCGATATCTTCCATTCTCATTGTCTTCAGTGACGAGCGCGCTCTATATCACTTCAAATAAAAATATGCTTATATATTAAAGTATCCTTTGGTATATTAGGGTATGGCCGTGGCGTAGCTGTAAGAATTTTTGCTTCAGCAACGGTCGAGCCGATATCAAACCCTCGCAATGAAAAATCTTTTTTCTTGATTTTTCATTTTTTTTTTAATTTTATTCGTTTTTTAATATATTTTTTGTAAATATTATATGTATTAATCATACATCTATTTCATTTTAAAAGAAAATAATTAAAAGTCTGAAAATGGCCTGCTGCAGATGGCCTAGGCCCCGTCATTGTGTGTATGCATGCGTGCGCTCTATCGCTTCATCGCAGCCCTATGGTTAAGCTCTTCTCGTCGATTCTTCTTTATGTCTTGTGTTTGGTTAGAGTTCTGGGCCTGCCTCAATATTTGAATTCGTTCGACTTAGTGTATATGCATGTGAACGATTCTAACGGCAGTTGGCAAAACGAAGCACGCCAAACAACCACAACGCGTGAAGGTTGTCGTTGCTGGAACGCACAAGCTGCACAATGTTTAATACCCTTTATTAAAAAATGCAATGCAGCTCAATGAAATTATTAATAAATATTAATTTAATACCAGGACAATTAATGTGAAGTATTTGAATGGAAAATGCGTTTATTTTATGGTTAGTGTTAATTTTGTTTTTAGTCATTTTAAACATGTTTAATAAGTCATTAATGATATACCTAATTCCCAACATATACATGCGTATATATGATGGAAGTCATATTTAAGTATCTCACGTTTTGCCATACAATTGCACAAAGTTCTTACAAAGTCTGTACTACCCTCAAATAATACCCTCGATCTAAGGCATTGGCAAGCAGATTGAACTAAAAGTCGAAAAATGAGAAACTCAAGTTCTGCGACAACAACAAGAAGAATGAAGTAAGGCAACAGTTAATCGTTGTCTCATGGTTCGTCCTCTTCGCGACAAAGCAATAGCGAAAAACAATGATGGCCGACCATTTCACAACGGCAGACAGGGAAATTTCCCCACGAGCTTAACCACAGGTTTATTCCCTTCTGTTAAAAAGAGGGGTACTCTTGTTTCCACTCTATCTGTATTACATTCTCATTGATTAGCACTGAGCTCTGGAACATACCCTCAAATATTCGCTTGGCTGATCCAGATTTCTTTAAGGCGCACAAAACTGATTTGTTAATTGGAGCTGGCCTGTATTTTGAATTGTTGTGTGTCGGTCAAATCAAAATCGCGCCTGGTTTGCCTATTCTTCAAAAAACTCAATTGGGCTGGATAGTGACAGGAGGAACTTCTTCAGCGAGCCCTGCCTCATTGATGGTCACTAGCTCGGTTCTGATGCCAAATCCAGATCACACGCTTGATGAAATCGTTCGTCGGTTTTGGGAGGTAGAATCGTGTTCTCGTTTAGTCAACGAATCTACCAAGGAGGAACTTGATTGTGAAGCGCATTTTAAACAAACTTTTGCTCGTTTGGACACTGGCGAATATTCGGTTCGCCTTCCAGTTAAGCATACTGTGGATCTACTTGGAGATTCACATCAACAAGCATATCGTCGTTTTTGCAACCTCGAGCGAAAATTAGAGCGTCATCCTGGGTTGAAGTCACAATATTCAGCATTTATCAAGGAGTATGTGGATTTGAACCACATGTCTCTTGTGGAGTCGCACATGCTAAGTCGCTGCAAGTATTATCTTCCTCATCATTGTGTTCTCAAGGAAGACAGCTCAACAACTAAGCTTAGAGTTGTTTTTGATGGTTCGGCCGTGTCTTCGTCTGGTTATTCCCTGAATGAAATCCTTATGGCAGGCCCAACTATTCAACGCAAGCTGTTCGCTACACTGTTGCAGTTTAGGACATTCCCAATAGCCCTGACTGGTGACATTTGCAAAATGTATAGGTGTGTTAGGATGGCTGAACCCGATTCCTATTTGCAATGCATCTTGTGGCGTGATTCGAAATTAAAGTTTTCAAGCTGGATACTGTCACCTATGGCACAAAGCCAGCTTCCTTTCTGGCGGTTCGCTTAATGCAGCAGTTAGCTATTGATGAAAGAAGATCATTTCCTGCTGGATCTAAAGTGATCCTTAACGATTTTTACGTAGAAGATCTCATCACTGGAGGTGACTCTGCCGAGGAAGTTGTTCATATTATGGAGCAAACAGTCAGTCTGCTTCGAAAGGGAAACTTTGAACTTAGGAAGTGGTGCTCCAACGATCCTCGCGTGCTTCAACAGGTTTCTGAAGAGGAGAGGGAGACCTTTCTAAAATTTGACGATGGCACGGATATCACGAAGACTCTCGGACTTGCGTGGGATCCAGCCTCTGACTGCCTTCTGTTCAACTTTTCGCCTATGAAAGCGCCTGGAAAGCCTAGCAAACGGTCGGTGCTGTCTACCATTGCTCGTTTCTATGACCCGCTTGGACTTATCGGACCCGTGGTAGCCAAGGCCAAGATCTTTCTGCAGCACATTTGGAGAGAGCAGTTGGATTGGGATGAGAGTCTTCCTGCTTCTTTGCACTGTTCTTGGAACAACTTGTGTGCAGATATTTGCAACACAGAGCAAATAAAACTCCCTCGACTGGTCATTGTTCCAAAGGGCATCATCGAAGTTCATGGTTTTAGTGATGCGAGCATTGAGCCTTACGGTGGATGCACTTACATTGTATCCATAACAGAGGGACGGCGCATAGCTCATTTGTTGTGCTCTAAGTCTCGAGTGGCACCTTTACGAACTCTCACAGTACCCAAGTTGGAATTATCTGCTGCTTCACTTCTATCTCAACTTATTCGCGAAGTAGCTCACATGAATTTATTTAACGCTAGATACTATTGTTGGTCGGATTCGGCAGTTGTTTTATCCTGGATACGAGATGAGCCTTCACGTTTCCAAACGTTCACGGCTAATCGCATATCTTTAATACAGGAGCTAACGACAGTAATGGAATGGCGCTACGTACCGACGGAATGCAACCCGGCAGACATTCTCTTTAGAGGAGCGCTTCCCAGCGACCTTTTAGAATCATCGTTGTGGTCTCATGGTCCCGATTTCTTAACAAAAGGAGAGTGCGACTGGCCCGCATCATGTTTACCGGCCCGTACGCTGCGGCAAAAGGTGCTAGTTGCTATCCCTAGATGCTTTGATGTCAGCTTAGCATGCAAGTTTGCAAATTCCTTTCATAACCTGCGTCGTGTCTTCGGATATATATATAAATTTCGGAATCGCATCAGGCATCCCAGTCTAACAGTAGATTGGATACACAAGGGCACTCAGCTACTCTTGCGGAGCATCCAGAAGGCGAATCTGAGTGATGAGTATAGGGCTCTTCAAGATGGACGGACGATCGCATCATCCAGCTCTATTGCCTCGCTTAACCCATTCATCGATGAGTTTGGACTTCTTCGTGTTGGTGGCCGTCTAAAACACTCGAATCTGGATTTCGATGCGCAGCATCTCGCCATCATCATGCATTTTCACAGGCGTCAGCTGCATGCCGGACCTCGTTCTCTGCTTGCGCATATTCGGCTCCACTATTGGCCTATTGGGGGGCGTAAGACTGTCTCCAGCGTAACAACAAAATGTATTATGTGTTTTCGAGCAAAACCGGTCCTGGTTGAGCAAATCATGGCGGATCTTCCCCGCGATCGTGTTCGCGGCTCGCATCCTTTCGCTGTCACTGGAGTGGACTACTGTAGACCGTTTTACTACAAGAGCGAGATTCGTAACAAAGGACCAGTAAAATGCTACATCTCGGTCTTCATTTGCTTCGCAACAAAGGCAGTGCATCTTGAACTGGTTCCTGACTTGACAACAGCAGCCTTTCTTAATGCGCTTAAGCGGTTCATTCTTACTAGATGCAAACCTGTTCGCATATGGTCGGACAATGCGACAAATTTCGTCGGAGCCAAGAATGACCTTGCTGAACTCAAGCGACTCTTCCTCAGCGAGAAGCACATCGACTCTGTCCGAGAGTTTTGTGTCTCTGACGACATCGAATGGGAATTCATCCCACCTCGCTCCCCACACTTTGGTGGACTTTGGGAGGCAGCTGTGAAGACAGCAAAATACCATTTTTATCGGTCGGTCGGACCCTCGGTTTTGCCCCTGGATGATCTGCGCACACTCGTCTGCCACATTGGGGCAATAATAAATTCTCGACCTCTGTTTCCACTTGCAGAGTACTCTGCAGATCTGGATGTGTTAACTCCTGCGCACTTCCTTTGTAAGAACTTTGTGCAATTGTATGGCAAAACGTGAGATACTTAAATATGACATCCAAAATATATATGCGTATGTATATATTGGGAATTAGGTAGATCATTAATAACTTATTGAACAGGTTTAAAATGAATAAATACTAAATTAACACTAACCATAAAATAAACGCATTTTCCATACAGATAATTAACATGAAATGTCCGTGTATTAAAAATATATATTCATAATTTCATAGAGCTTTATTGCATTTTTTAATAAAGGGTATTAAAATACATTATGCAGTTTGTGCGTTCCAGCAACGACAACCATCACGTGTTGTTGTTGTTCGTATTTTTGCGTTTTCCCTATTGCCGCTGGGCGCACGGAAATGCATACACAAAAAGACGGCGCGAGGCCACATACAGCAGGCCGTCTGCAGACTTTTTGCCAATTTCCGTTAGAATTGTTTATATGCATACACAAAAAGACGGACGAATTCGAATATTGAGGCAGGTCCAGAAGTAGAACCAAACAAGACATTAAGAAGAAAGAGCGAGACGAGCTTAACCATAGGTCTGCGATGAAGCATAGTGCACACACATGCAGCAGGTCATTTGCAGACTTTTTGGTGTCGACAGAACAAATTAGTATAATGCAAACAAATTTGCTTCTAAAATGAAATTAATGAATGATTAATAAATATAATATATACAAAAATGTATATATATTAATTTATATTATTAATAATTTATATTGAAATAACTTATTTTTATTGTTTTAATTTTTTACTTAAATAGAATAAAAAAAATATTAATTCTATATTATACGTATTATTTAACAATTTCATCACACCCAAGTCACAAAGTATTGATAACTAAGAGACTAACAAAGAGTTCATGCTTCGAAATATGTATTAGGCTTTCAGCATAGACAGACAGTGCCGAAAACATACGAGAACACATGAGCAATCAAAGCAAAAACTAAATCAGATATGGCCGCGGGACCAGTAGTATAAGCACAAGTGATAAACGAGCACAAAGAAGAAGGGGGAGACGAGCTTAACCACAGGGCTGGGACTTTTTTTTTAACAGTGGAGGGGTATTCTTGTTACCACTCTATCCTATTACATTCTCATTGTAGTAACCTAATTGTTTTTGGGGACTTTAAAAACCTCCCGCTAGTAAAGTCCATGGTTGGGTAGGGTATAGAATGCGGTTGTCAACCACCAACTTCAGACACCGCCAAAGCCAGTTAATAAGAGAGTCACCCATTTTTTTTTAAGCATATCGGTCTGAGAGTTACAGCTCGTGTAGCTGCCTCGGAACAAGCAGTACTAACAGCTTGAATAAAAAAATAAAAAAACGTGTAACCTATATAAAATGCTGGACTATTTAATATGTCTATAAAATAAGACCCTAAGCTTTTAAATCAGTTTCCTTTTTAAAACTAATTGAGCCGCGCCGCCGTCATTCGCCAAGAAGAAAAGAAATAACCTTTTGAACGCGATTCGATGTTAAACAACCACGCGGTGGTGCAAGATGCCCCGGCGTAAATCTGAAAAAAAAAATATAAGACTATGCCGCCGCTACCCGCAATAAAATATACACGCGGAGCAACGTCATTACCCCACCCCGTTTGGAAGTGTGGAGGCCCGCAGAAGTCCAGCCAAGATCAGGCCCAGCTTTGCTCGACAGCATATCAAGTGAAAATATAAAAAGAAAAAAAAAACACGAAAGAAACTGAAAAAGAGAACTTAAGTGCGCTACTGCAAATGAATTTTTTTTATTGATTAATGTTTACGTGCAGATACCCTATAATTAATTACTATTTAGTCAAATTACTGAAAAAGAGAACTTAAGTGCGCTACTGCAAATGAATTTTTTTTATTGATTAATGTTTACGTGCGGATACCCTATAATTAATTACTGTTTAGTCAAATTACGCAATTCACCCAGTTAAAGTTCGAGTCGAAAAAAAAAATAAATAAATAAGATTTAGTGAATTATTAATAAAAAAAAAATAAATAGAATAAAAAAAAAAATAAAAAAATATAAATATAAATATAAAATAAATAAATAATAAAAATAAGATAAATAGTAAACAAATATGAAAGTTAAAATTAACTAACCCTCAATTGCATTGAATACACAAAAAGAAAAAAACAAAAACACTCCCCCCATTTAAGATACAGCTCACCACAACGACAAAAGATCTTTTGGACGTCGAGGCGATAATGTAAGTGAACCTATTATTATCTTTTTATTATCACTCTTATTGTTGTTGCAGCAAATGATTAAGTGATTCGGTGATTATGAAAAAAATGTAATGCAAATGACAATACAATATCGCTCTCATTAAGATATGATAAGTAAAGCTCGCCGCTCTAAGCTTGCGTTCGAGCTAATGTTGAGCTTGGAATATAATAGAATAAGTCTTTCGCCTGAAAGTATGCCGCTAAAATCACTTAATCGCTTGCAAAGCTATGCAATATAAATATGAATTAAAATAAATATTTCCGCCATGTTTGATACTACAGAAAAAAAAAACAATTTCTACCTTAAATACAATCTTTATAATTATTTGGCTAACAAAAAATAAAAATAAAATAAAAGTAAATAAATAATAATATCATAATAAAATTATTATATAATATTAATAATTCAATGAATGAATAAATGAATTAATATTGGAAATAACTAACAATGCATAAAATATCTTTGAATAACTAAATTGAAAATCACTGAAGAAAATTGTTCTTATCATATTATCTTTCTTGGTGAATTGAATTGCATTTGAATTGAATAATGAATAGCCGATACCTTAACATATTTAATAGAACTTTAATTTTGCTTTGAAGAAAATATATGTGTAAAAGTATTATATAAGAACATAAAATGAATAAAATTATATTACCTTAATTAGCAGTAGAAACCCATGAAGAGCAAAATTTAGTGAATACCGCTACATTTTATAATTAATAAATATATATCCCTAATGAAGCAAGTTGAAAATCGTGAAGAATAAATTGTTTTAAATTTTTTGAATTTGAATGAAGCTTGGACAAAATATAATTATAAAAATAAAATATGATAAATTTAATTTTTGATTAAAAGGCTTAATTATATATTATTATAAAATTAAATAAATAAATTTACTTATAAGAATTCTTAAACTTTTTTTTGTAAATAACAATTATTTTGGTACTCACTCGCTATAACTAAGTAAAACATGTTTATTAATAATAAATTTGAATTATATATCGCTTGTTAAAATGAATCAATAATTTTATTATTTTTTCGGGAGTCATGCAGCGGACTACTAGAAGTAGTATGATTTAGTAGGTCGTTTTGGTATAGGGATCATCTCGTGAATGTTAATGTAGGACTATGATGATCATGGTAGGGTGGGCAACAGCTGTGACAACTACATCGGTCCAGCGCAGCCAAACGGCAAACGAGGAGTGTCGCCTCCCGCGCCTGATATGAGAAATATCGCGAACCTTCTCCTTCCTTTTCCTCACCCGTTCCCCACTATTTAGTCGAATTACTTGGTACGCACGCGATTTTTTTATTAATTATTGTGAGCATCGCGAGACTGTAGTGCAAGAAAAAGAATTTTGGTAACCTGCCCCTTCTACCGATAATACAGCCGGAGCCAGCGCGTGCACCCCTTCTTGTAGTACACAATAACAGCCACTCGTTCCTCAACGTAACATGCTACATGCATGAAGACAACATGCACTGCGGTGCCCAAGCCTTACGAGCAACTGCTAGACAACAATATTGGATCCTGAATGACAAAACTATGTCGCGAAATATCGTTCACAACTGTGTAACTTGCAACAAGGCAAAACCCAAATTAATGAACCAAATTATGGGCAATTTACCAGCCGATCGAGTGACACCAACATGCCCGTTTCTCACTACAGGCGTTGACCAGATAAAGCATACATAGCCGTATTCTGTGGCTTCTCTACAAAGGCGGTCCACCTCGAATTGGTCAGCGATCTAACAACCAATGCCTTTTAAGGAGCCCTTCGACGATTCATTGTGACAATGCCACCAACTTCGTTGGAGCAAACAACAAATTAAAGGAATTTGGAGGATCAATATTTGGCGAGAAGGCTCAAGCAGAAATCATCATAAATCATAAATTCGTACCGCCATGAGCGCCATCATTTGGAGGCTTATGGGAAGCTGCGGTAAAATCTGCAAAACAACTTCTGGTTACCACGACAAATACCGCATCACTAACATTCGAAGAATTCAATACGGTGATCATTGAAATTGAAGCTATTTTGAACTCTCGACCGATTACACCAATGTTAAATGACCCTACGGACACCAAAGAGAGAGCTGCAAGCCAAACATAAGTGGAAGGCAGTCAATCCCAATATCAAAGAAGGTATGTATGGCAAATCCATTTATGCAACATACACGCAAACGCCGTTCTCCATTTGATGCAGTGGGTAACATTGCGAATAGTCTATTTGGCGTATTAGACTCGGACTATGCTAACAAAACGACCAAAGTGAAATTATGCAAGCTGAAGGCATAGTCACTGACACTCATGTAATATCTAGAATAACATTAACACTAGTGTCAACATCAATATTAGAACTGTTTAATATTGTACAAATTCCGATGTGGGACTCAACAAGCTGGCGACTATTTGAGCTTAAAACACCTATTATAGCTGTAGACAATCACAGGGATCAATTCATGGGGCTCACAAATGATGATCTGCACCACTGCCGTGTGTTACCAAATGAAGAATACATATGCTTTGATCATCAAGCTATGTTTAACGTTAATAATCGGTGTGAGTGTCAACTCTTCAACAACAAAACCCCAACAATGTGTCAAGTAACTCATAGAAGAACGACCAAAATGGTGTGGACAAACACACGCCATCCTAACAACTGGATCTTTGCAAAGCACTCTGTAATGGAATTACAAGCCGTATGCAACGGAACCCCACAATACAACTAAAGGACCCCGGACTACTATCGCTGTCAGCAGGATGTACTGCACGCTACTCCGAAATTAGCATCAGCACTTTCAACGTCATTGTAAGTCAAGTTCAAAAAGGCTATGCTCATTTTAGCAACATAATCGAGCCAAACAGCACTCAAGGACCTCTAACGAAAAAACCATATCCGAGAACAAGGTATAAGAAGATAAAGATCTGGAAGACTTGCAGCTAAAATTGAACACCATCTTATCGCCGTTTATGCCGCTTTAGTGGTATCCGTATTTGTGCTACTTGACATACACAATCAGACTATAAGAGCTAGAGACTATACACACAAACATCTACTATGGTAGGAAGGTAAGTTAAAGTTATTATTCCAATTAAGACCCCGAAGTGCAAAGAGCAGGAATTGGTTTTGCACTGATTCTATTCTACCCTGATGAATCCTGTATTTGGGATACCATATACAAGATCCATATTCGAGGATGGGTCGTACAAGAGACATATACAGAGTTTTAGTTATATAGGGGTCGTCGAATTCCTTCGACCAGCGCTTTATGAAACCCAGGGTACTTGGCGCTCGATTTGTTATTGAAGATATATGCTTGTCAAACTTAAGCTTTGGGGCCATTAAAACACCCAAATCTTTAACCCATCCAATCCGATCAAGTGGTTGGTTATCCAGAATATATGTATTAAAAAAGGGCATTCGTCTATAAAAAGACATTACATTTACTGCAATTGAGATGCAATAAATTTACTCTGCACCAAGTTTGAAAGTTGTCTAAGTCGTTTTGCAGATTTTGACCAGACAGAAGAGTTGCAGACGACATGCATAATTTTACATCATCGGCATACATCAGCACCCGAGAGTGATTTATATCATTATTTATTATTTTATATAATAGACACTCTGAGTTCGAAAAGTTAAATAATCTTTAATCCAAAGAATAACATTATTAGGAAAGCCCATAAGTTTAAGTTTATAAATTAAGAGGATGTGATTTACAGAGTCGAAAGCCTTACTGAAATCAGTGTAAATAACATCAGTTTGCACTTTATCTTCAAAGCCCTTAATAACAAATGATGTGAATTCTAGCAAGTTAGTAGTGGTAGATCTTTATTTTATGAATCCGTGCTTGGACGGTGAAATCATAGATTTACAAAGATGTTGAAGATGAGATGTTCTTAATTTATCAAAAATCTTAGGAATAGCAGACAAATTGGAGATATCCTTATAATTTTGAGATTAGATTTGTTTCTTTTTTTATGCAATGGAATAATATATGTCTCTTTCCAAATTTTTGGGACAAACTAAACAATTTGTGCAAAAGCTTTGAAAAGCCCTGCGCGCAGTACGTAAGCACATAGCTTGGTATTCCATCAGGTCCTGGAAAAAATGGTGGCTTATAACCTGAAGATCACAAAGTAGGTAACTCTCTGTGATTTCCGGTACAAAAATTCAATTAGAGCCAATTAGCTGATATAAGTATAAATCTTCTGGAGAAAATATGGGTTGTGATCGGGTAACGGATGAGTAGGATGGATCCAAAACAAAAACCAGATCAAGCATTTTATTCGGAGAATTTGGGTTATCAATGATTTGACTCAATGACATTCCAAGTAATTTAATCAAAAATTTATTCTGAGCCGAGGGTGTCAGAGCACCAGAGTCGGGACAAGAAATCCAGGTAACTTCAGTAATATTGAAATCTCCAAGAACTTGAAGGAAATCGCGATCAGGGAGCATGCAAGAAACAGACAATATAGCAGACAAATGAGTATCGTACACAGAGCTATCGGAGGAAGGAGGTATATAGGAACAACTAATAAAAATACAAATACCATACTAATCAAATTCTATATCTATAGAACCACCCACTATTACTGTCTCCGAAGAATAATCTATATCAACAGCAAAAAGTACCTCACCGCCACGACGAAGAGGACGGTCTTTTCTATAGATACAGTATCTGTTGGATAGAATTTGAGAACTAAGGATGTCTTGATTTAACCAAGTTTCAGTAAATGATATGAAAAGGAAAAGAATGGCTATTAAGGTATAAACTGCTTAGTTTACTAGGTTATAAGTTTATTAGACGTCTTACATTCTGATAGCCAAGTAAGAAAGCAGTTGTTAGTTTTTTGAACTATCAGAATTGGGAAGAGTTTTAGATACAACTACTGGGGTGGGGGATACAATCGGAGGCCGATTTTTCTTTCTGGCAGTATATTCATTAACTATTATGTGCTCCGGCCAAAATTCTTTGCAACATATAGAGCTAAAATCTTGACTCGAAACACTGATTTTAAAAGACGAGATATTCCGAGTGTAATTGAATTTGAATTGTTCTACCGTAAAATTGGCTTTAGATTTGGCCTTGATATAGACCTTGACATCATCAGATGTTAAATCAGGGGGAAGCCTTGAAACAAAAATTTGTTTTTTTGGTGGAACGGCAACAAATCTTCTGATAATATCTTCAACTGAAGCGTTATTTTCAGGTAATGGAAGGTTTGGTTCTTTGGATATATTGGTGTCATTTGGTTGAACTATGTCAACACTATTAACCACCAAAGAAACCGAAGGACTGGGATTAGATGAAAGAACATCCATGGGGATTATCGGGACTTCATCTGGTATCTCGTGTGTTATAGGGACTGGGGCAGAAGGATCGTTAATTAATTTATTTTTATTTTTATTTTTGGGCTCTAGAACGATTGGAGGGTTGTCAGACACGACAGGGTCCGATGACTTCCCAACATTGGCTTTTTTGCGCTTTGGAGAATCGCTCAAGAGATTTTTCTCACTCAGATTTCTCTGCACCGTAGAGAAATTTTCGCACAGTTTTTGTAACTGACCGAAAGCTCCCTCAAAGCCAAGCTGAGTCCTCATGAAGCCTGCCATGTCTTTCCTTCTCTCCAAACAGGACCAACATGGCCACTCTAGATCAATGAGAATGTAATACAGATAGAGTGGAAACAAGAGTACCCCTCCTTTTAACAGAAGGGAATAAACTTGTGGTTAAGCTCGTGGGAAAAATTTCCCTGTCTACTCGTTGGGAATTTGTCGGCCATTATTCTTTTTCGCTTTTGTTTTGATCGCGAAGAGTGCGATGCGTGAGACAACGATTAAGTGTTGCCTTACTTCATTCCTCTTGTTGTTGTCGCAGAACTTGAGTTTCTCAATTTTCGACTTTTAGTTCAATCTGCTTGCCAATGCCTTAGATATAGGGTATTATGGGAGGGTAGTACAGACTTTGTAAGGACTTTGTGCAATTGTATGGCCAAATGTGAGATACTTAGATATGACTTCCAAAATATATATGCGTATGTGTATATTGGAAATTAGGTAGATCATTAATGACTTATTGAACAGGTTTAAAATGAATAAATACTAAATTAACACTAACCATAAAATAAACGCATTTTCCATTCAGATAATTAACATGAATTGTCCCTGTATTAAAAATATATATTAATAATTTCATAGAGCTTTATTGCATTTTTTAATAAAGGGTATTAAAATTCATTATGCAGTTTGTGCGTTCCAGCAACGACAACCATCACGTGTTGTTGTTGTTCGTATTTTTGCGTTTTCCCTATTGCCGCTGGGCGCACGGAAATGCATACACAAAAAGACGGCGCGAGGCCACATACAGCAGGCCGTCTGCAGACTTTTTGCCCATTTCCGTTAGAATTGTTTATATGCATACACAAAAAGACGGACGAATTCGAATATTGAGGCAGGTCCAGAAGTAGAACCAAACAAGACATTAAGAAGAAAGAGCGAGACGAGCTTAACCATAGGTCTGCGATTAAGCGATAGTGCACACACATGCAGCAGGTCATTTGCAGACTTTTTGGTGTCGACAGAACAAATTAGTATAATGCAAACAAATTTGCTTCTAAAATGAAATTAATGAATGATTAATAAATATAATATATACAAAAATTTATATATATTAATTGTATATTAATTGTATCTCTTCAAACTTGTTATTCTAATTATGCTATCCATAACCCCTTTCGGATTTTATGTGCTTTATATAACGATCTTTCCCACTTAATACGTAATGCCACTTCTACTTGCTCTCTTAAAAAACTAGTCTTGTGTCACTTGTCTATATGTTCGCGATCTTCGTAACCGTACGCTACGCGGTGCGCCCCTCGGTCGGATGGGCGGGAGGTGGGTCGCTTTGTGCTTGGTTCCGCGCGTTAACAAGCCGGTGCTTGGTATCGTTGGGCCACTTGAATGTACTGTCCGTTCAGTACATCTACGTCCAATAATAATATTATTAATAATTTATATTGAAATAACTTATTTTTATTGTTTTAATTTTTTAATAAAAAAATATTAAATTTATATTATAGGTATTATATAACAATTTCATCACACCCAAGTCACAAAGTATTCATAACTAAGAGACTAACAAAGAGTTCATGCTTCGAAATATGTATTCGGCTTTCAGCATAGACAGACAGTACCGAATACATAGGAGGACACATCAGCAATCTCTATTACATTCTCATTGTCTATTACATTCTCATTGGTTTATTCCCTTCTGTTAAAAAGAAGGGTACTCTTGTTTCCCACTCTATCTGTATTACATTCTCATTGACACTGTGTTTCGCTGTGTTTCACAGCAAGCGTGATTTTAGTGGGGGGGAAAATGTAGTGCGCTTGACCAAAATATTTTTATAGACTTATGCCTAAAGTTATGCCATGTTTTTTTAACATAGTTTCGTTTTGGCTTAGTTAAACAGCTGATTAAGTTGCTCTCTCTTAATTAGAGAAAATGCAACGCTTGCAATTCTCGAGCCAAGATCGATCGCGAGATGGAGCCTGGTCCGAGATGAAGGTCGTGGGTTCGGTCTCTTTCAATTCGTACCGTCGGAACAAGCAGTACTAACAGCTTGAATAAAAAAATAAAAAAACGTGTAACCTATATAAAATGCTGGACTATTTAATATGTCTATAAAATAAGACCCTAAGCTATTGGGCTTTTAAATCAGTTTCCTTTTTAAAACTAATTGAGCCGCGCCGCCGTCATTCGCCAAAAAGAAAAGAAATAACCTTTTCAACGCGATTCGATGTTAAACAACCACGCGGTGGTGTTACATAACCCCACTACACCTCGCAGTGCAAGATGCCCCGGCAGCCCCAGACTTGTCTATAGGAGTAACCCTACGTAAATCTGAAAAAAAAATATAAGACTATGCCGCCGCTACCCGCAATAAAATATCGCCGCGGAGCAACGTCATTACCCCACCCCGTTTGGAAGTGTGGAGGCCCGCAGCAGTCCATCCAAGATCAGGCCCAGCTTTGCTCGACAGCATATCAAGTGAAAATATAAAAAGAAAAAAAACACGAAAGAAACTGAAAAAGAGAACTTAAGTGCGCTACTGCAAATGAATTTTTTTTATCAATTAATGTTTGCGTGCGGATACCCTATAATTAATTATTATTTAGTCAAATTACTGAAAAAGAGAACTTAAGTGCGCTACTGCAAATGAATTTTTTTTATTGATTAATGTTTACGTGCGGATACCCTATAATTAATTACTGTTTAGTCAAATTACGCAATTCACCCAGTTAAAGTTCGAGTCGAAAAAAAAAAATATAAGATTTAGTGAATTATTAATAAAAATAAAAAAAAAAATAATAAATATAAATATAAAAATAAATAAATAATTAAAATAAGATAAATAGTAAACAAATATGAAAGTTAAAATTAATCAACCCTCAATTGCATTGAATACACAAAAAGAAAAACAAAACAAAACCACTCCCCCCCATTTAAGATACAGCTCACCACAACGACAAAAGATCTTTTGGACGTCGAGGCGATAATGTAAGTGCATCTATTATTATCTTTTTATTATCACTCTTATTGGTTGTTGCAGCAAATGATTAAGTGATTCGGTGATTATGAGAAAAAAAAAATAATGTAAATGACAATACAATTGTGCTAAGAACACATGGACAAGCCTCTCTCATTAAGATATGATAAGTAAAGCTCGCCGCTTTAAGCTTGCGTTCGAGCTTGGCTAATATAATAGAATAAGCCTTCCGCCTGAAAGTATGCCGCTAAAATCACTTAATCGCCTGCAAAGCTATGCAATACAAATATGAATTAAAATAAATATTTCCGCCCAGTTTGATACTACAAAAAAAAAAAAAAACAATTTCTACCTTAAATACAATCTTTATAATTATTTCGCTAACACAAAATAAAAATAAAATAAAAGTAAATAAATAATAATATCATAATAAAATTATTATATAATATTAATAATTCAATGAATCCATAAATGAATTAATATTGGAAATAACTAACAATGCATAAAATATCTTTGAATAACTAAATTGAAAATCGCTGAAGAAAATTGTTCTTATAATATTATCTTTCTTGGTGAATTGAGTTGCATTTGAATTGAATAATGAATAGCCGATACCTTAACATATTTAATAGAACTTTAATTTTGCTTTGAAGAAAATATATGTGTAAAAGTATTATATAAGAACATAAAATGAATAAAATTATATTACCTTAATTAGTAGTAGAAACCCATGAAGAGCAAAATTTAGTGAATACCGCTACATTTTATAATTAATAAATATATACCCCTAATGAAGCAAGTTGAAAATCGTGAGAATAATTTGTTTTAAATTTTTTTGAATTTGAATGAAGCTTGGACAAAATATAATTATAAAAATAAAATAGGAATTTAATTAATAAATTTAATTTTTGATTAAAAGGTTTAAATATATATTATTATAAAATTAAATAAATAAATTTACTGATAAGAATTCTCAAACTTGTAAAAATAGCTTTTTTTTTGTAAATAACAATTATTTTGGTACTCACTCGCTATAACTAAGTAAAACATGTTTATTAATAAGAAATTTGAATTATATATCGCTTGTTAAAATGAATCAATAATTTTATTATTTTTTCGGGAGTCATGCAGCGGACTACTAGAAGTAGTATGATTTAGTAGGTCGTTTTGGTTTAGGGATCATCTCGTGAATGTTAATGTAGGACTATGATGATCATGGTAGGGTGGGCAACAGCTGTGACAACTACATCGGTCCAGCGCAGCCAAACGGCAAACGAGGAGTGTCGCCTCCCGCGCCTGATATGAGAAATATCGCGAACCTTCTCCTTCCTTTTCCTCACCCGTTCCCCACTATTTAGTCGAATTACTATGGTACGCACGCGATTTTTTTATTAATTATTGTGAGCATCGCGAGACTGTAGTGCAAGAAAAAGAATTTTGGTAACCTGCCCCTTCTACCGATAATACAGCCGGAGCCAGCGCGTGCACCCCTTCTTGTAGTACACAATAACAGCCACTCGTTCCTCAACGTAACATGCTACAGTTAATTAAATGGCGCCCAACGTGGGGCCCGAACGTTCGTTCGGCACCCGAATGTCTAACCTCAGGTAGAACAAGTGCCCAACATCTGACACTTACCATACCGTAGTGGTTCGATAACGCTTCTAGCTTTCTAAGCTATTGTTTATTGTGATTAGACTCAGACTTGCAGGATGTGTTTTAACTTTAATTGGTTATAACTCCGCAGTCGAAAGCTAATTTTCTGGTTTAATTATTATGTGCAAATATAAAAAGTTGATTATTGAATTTGCGGAGTATTGAGCTGCAGTCATCCCTTTTGATTATTTACACATAGCCATAATTAAAGTCCCTCTAACCTACTAATTCTTATTCGTTAAACTTCCGAATTCCTGCTGGACAAGGATAAGTATGTGATTATACATAATTTCCGCCGCGGAATGACAGAGAGTTTAATGAATTTTCCGTTTTCTTGCTTTGCATATGCATATGTCAAGAGATGCTTATTGAATTTGGGGAGTATTGAGCTGCAGTCATCCCTTTTGATTACTTATACCTACCTATAATTAAAGCCCTATCCTCCACTACTTTCATCTCCGTTAAACTTAAGTAACTCTTGCTGGACAAGGATAATATGTTGATTATACATAATATCCGCCGCGGAATTACATAAAGTTTAGAGGATCTTCCTTTTCGTGTGATCAAACCCCCCCCCCCCCCTTGGTTTAATTAATTTCGGGGAGCATTATAGGATGATTATTGGATTGGTGGACTATCGAGCTACAGCCATCCCCTATAAATATCTTAACTGAAGTTTAAGTAAACCAAGCTGGTAATTCTGTTATAGGCACTTAATTAATATTTGCTGGACAAGGATTAATTAATCCGCCGCGATATAATTACTAGGCTTAAATTCCCTTTTACTCTCCCCCGTATTTTCTCGTATTAGGTTGTAACGAAGCTACTCTAGTTATTGTCGTTCGCATGACTCCCAGTCTATTATCTATATTTTGATTATATTGTATTATATATTTCCTTGTTATTATTTACTATTTTATATTTTTTTATATATCTAGTACCGATACACGTCTATGTTATAGTAGAAAACAAATTTGGAGATTTTTTTTTGAGATGGTTTTGTCACATAGTGTCGAGAATTTAACAAGAATCAGTGACACCGCCATTGGCAAACATTGTTGTATTTGCGCTGAGATAATCGTATATCAAGCTCAATTGTTGGCAACATCTTGTGGGCACAATTTTCACCGATCGTGTTTCCACACCAAAGTTGGCAAAAGGAAAGTTTGCCCTGTTTGCAAACAAAGTCTGACTCAACTGACCTCTGCGTCAACAGAAAATCTTAGTCCTACCGCGCCATCCACTTCGAATTCAAGGCGGCCCAGCTCCCTTCAGTCCCTACAGACTAGATCGCAAGCGAGACGAGATAGAGATTTTGACCAAATTGAAATGCGCAACGCAGAGGAAAACAATATGTCACAGAGCTCAGCAAATATACAGCAAGACCTATCGAATATGGCTGAGTTGATCCAACAATCGATAGCTGAAGGCTTAAGATTGGCCATGGTCGAGCAGTCTAGACTTATTGCGAGCAGTTTAGCCGACCAGACCAATAGACTAGTACAAGCTATAGCCGATGGTCTACGAGCCAGTCCCACAGAAAATTTAGCTCATACCTCTCCAGTGGAAAGGCAACCTGAAGTAGAGCCTCAGACAATGGACCAATTTCTTCGGTTGCCCATAGCAATGCAACCAAATTCCGGAATTGCTCAAAGTCAATCAGCAAGAAACTCTGAAGCATTCCATAATTCACCCCATTCGGGAAACCATGCTAGGTCGTATTCCGCAGAAGTTGCGCCTAGTAGAGTGGAAGTAGGTTCAGGTATCCGGCCTGATCGAGTAAGTCAAATAATGGCCAATTGGAAAATTCGCTTTACCGGAAAGGCTACCATGACCATTGATGACTTTATATATCGGGTAGAAGCATTGACAAAACAGACCTTAGACGGAAATTTTGATCTGACCGCCAGATATGCTAGCAATTTGTTCGATGGTAGCGCCAGTGAGTGGTACTGGCGATATCACAAAAGCGTATCAGAGGTTTACTGGCCAGACCTTTGCGTAGCTCTGCGTGGCCAATTTAAAGACGATCGTACGGACAGGAACATAAGAACCGAGATTGAACGTCGTAAACAGAGACCAAATGAATCATTTGACGATTTTTATGGCGTGATAGCTTCTTTAGCTGACAGACTGTCCGAACCCATGTCGGAAAAATCTCTAGTAGAAACACTAAGAGCAAACTTGTTGAATGAAATTCAACACAATATCTTGTATGAGGAGGCTAGTTCTTTGAAAGCTTTAAGACATTTAGTGCGTACGCGGAGAGATATTTCCCTACAATCTATAACAAGAGCCAAACCGTCAGAGTACCTCCTTCTCGACCCGAAAAGTGCACGCAGACCGTTGATCAGCAAAGCCACCAACACGGACTAAATCAGCAATTAGCTGAAAATTCCATTCAACCAGACATTCCTACTCCCCCTGATTTACATTTCAACACTCGTGTTGACCCATCAAACTTTCAGCAAAAGCGTTCAAAATGTAGACAAATTCATTTTAAAAACAAATGTCGTTTAGAAAAAAATTCGATATTAGCTTCAATAATAGCCGTACCAAACGACTTACGCCCACATGCTCAGGTGCTGCTTTTTGGAAGCTTCTATTAGCTGCATCGGTGGCAAACTTGCGGCTGAACTTATTCTTGACAATTTAAGTTATAAGCCAATGGTCTCAAATGTAAAAACTGCAGACGGGAAAAATCAACCAATTGCAGGTAAACTTTTTACCGAAGTAACGTACCGAGGTGAAACTAAAACTATATGTTTTTATTTAGTGCCTTCTCTAGCTTCAGAGCTTTACCTAGGTATTGATTTTTGGGCAGCTTTTGAACTATTACCCATACACCTTATGGCTCGTAACTTTAATATCTCTTCGCTTGATAATCCTTCCATGAAAGAAATCACGCCTGCTCAGCATTACCAATTGCAAAGAACGATTGAGTTATTCCCTTCATTTTCCAAAAAAGGATTAGGTAGGACCTCGTTAATTGCTCACGCAATTGATGTTTCAGAAGCTAAGCCGATCAAGCAACGCCATTATGCCGTATCACCTGCTACTGAGAAGCTTATGTACGAGGAGTTAGACCGGATGCTACAACTGGGAGTTATTCAGGAATCAAATAGTTCATGGTCATCTCCTGTCGTATTAGTAAAGAAACCTGGGAAGGTCAGGCTATGTATAGATAGCCGTAAGGTTAATGAAGTAACCGTCAAAGACGCATATCCGATGCCCCTGATTGTTGGTATTTTAAGTCGATTGCCGAAAGCAGAATTTGTGACAAGCCTAGACCTTAAAGATGCCTTCTGGCAGATACCTCTTGAGCCAAATTCTAGGGACAAGACTGCCTTTACAGTTCCTGGTCGTCCGTTATATGAATTCGTTGTCATGCCATTTGGACTGACTAATGCTCCTCATTCTATGTCTCGACTTATGGACAAAATAGTCCCCGCGCATCTGCGCAACGAGGTGTTCATCTACTTGGATGACTTGTTAATTATTTCAGATACCTTTGAGCGTCACATCGAAGTATTATCAATTATTGCTTTTCATTTAACTCGTGCTAATCTTACTCTCAATGTCGAAAAAAGTAAATTCTGCCGACGAGAAGTTAAGTATCTGGGACACATAATTGGCAATGGCCTTATTAGCACTGATCCTGAAAAAATATCGGCCGTTAAGGATTTTCCGATTCCAAGATCAGTAAAGCAAGTTCGAAGATTTCTTGGTATGACAGGCTGGTACCATAAATTTATAAGGAACTATGCCGCTATTTCGTCGCCACTGTCAGATACCCTTAAATCAAAGCGGAAGTTTGAATGGACTGAAGAAGCTCAACAGGCATTCGAGACTTTAAAAAGTCATATGTGTTCCGCTCCAGTTTTGCACAGCCCAAATTTTTCCGAGCCTTTTGCTATTCACTGTGATGCCAGCCATACCGGCGTTGGAGCAGTATTAATGCAGACAATTGGCGAAGGAGACGAGGTACCGATTGCTTTCATGTCGAAAAAACTCAATCGATGCCAAAGGCAGTACACTGTCACTGAGAAAGAATGTTATGCAGCAGTGCTAGCAGTGAAAAAGTTCAGAGCTTATGTTGAAGGTCAGGAGTTTACAGTTATCACTGATCATGCCTCTTTGAAATGGCTTATGACGCAGACAGATCTCAGTTCGCGTTTGGCTCGATGGTCCTTAAAGTTACAAGGTTTTACCTTCAAAATACAACACAAGAAAGGTAGTCAGAACATTGTTCCCGATGCTCTTTCACGTACATATACCGAAGATTTGTCTGCTCTCACACTTAATAGCCTTATAGTGGATTTGGAGTCATCTGAGTTTAAGTCTACTGAATATGAGACCCTCAAAAATAAAATTCGCCAGAACAATTCGTTCTTACCAGATTTAAAAATCGAAAACGAATACATTTACCGCAGAGCAGAACACCCGCCTGACGCCAAAGTTGCCGATGATATGTGCTGGAAACTTTGGGTGCCACAAGCTTTAATTCTGCCCGCTCTGAAAACAGCACATGATGATGTTTTGCATGCGCACGGGGGAATAAATAAAACGTTGGAAAGACTAAGAAGATACTATTTTTGGCCAAATATGGTCACAGACGTAAAGAATTTTATAAATGCTTGCGACATTTGCAAAGCCACAAAGCATTCTAATAAATCATTGAAGCCTCCAATGGGACACACAGGTCAGCCAATGAGATTTTTTCAAAAATTATTTGTAGACTTTTTGGGACCATACCCACGCAGTAAAACTGGAAATGTAGGAATATTTGTCGTATTAGACCATATGTCGAAATTTCCATTTTTAAAGCCAATTAAGAAGTTTACTGCTGAAGCTATCAAAACCTATTTGGAAGAGGATCTTTTCCATTGTTTTGGAATCCCCGAAACCATCGTCTCTGACAATGGGGTTCAATTTAAATCCCATATTTTTAATACCTTGCTTGATAAATATAACATCAGTCACACTTACACCGCGTTCTACTCGCCCCAAGCTAATGCCTCCGAAAGAGTCAACAGATCTATCCTGTCGGCCATAAAAGCCTATGTTGGTGAAAATCAGCGTAACTGGGATGAAAAATTAAGTAGTATAAGTTGTGCTCTTCGCTCAAGCTTCCATTTAGCTATTAACACCTGTCCTTACAAATTAGCTTTTGGCCAAAATATGATCACCAACGGCCAAAGTTATAAATTACTTCGTACTTTAGGCATGCTGGATGATCGTAGTATAAATTTTAGTCGAGAAGACTCGTTTGATCTGTTGCGTAGCAAAGCAAAAATTACTATGCAGACGCAGTATGCCCGCAATGAAAAAGCTTACAATCTGCGAGCGAATGAAGTGTTCTTTAAAGTGGGACAAGAGGTCTTCAGACGGAACTTTCAGCAAAGTAACTTCGTAAAGGGATATAGTGCGAAATTAGCACCGAACTTTGTGAAGGCCCGAGTACGCAGAAGGATCGGGAAGGTATATTATGAGCTCGAAGACCATCAAGGACGTCCTGTTGGCACTTTTCATGCCAAGGATATTAAACAATGATCCTTAAATAACAAGCGCGAATCCCGCTCGCTGTGTTTCACACCAAGCGTGATTTTAGTGGGGGGGAAAATGTAGTGCGCTTGACCAAAATATTTTTATAGACTTATGCCTAAAGTTATGCCATGTTTTTTTAACATAGTTTCGTTTTGGCTTAGTTAAACAGCTGATTAAGTTGCTCTCTCTTAATTAGAGAAAATGCAACGCTTGCAATTCTCGAGCCGAAATCGATCGCGAGATGGAGCTGGTCCGAGATGAAGGTCGTGGGTTCGGTCTCTTTCAATTCGTACCGTCGGAACAAGCAGTACTAACAGCTTGAATAAAAAAATAAAAAAACGTGTAACCTATATAAAATGCTGGACTATTTAATATGTCTATAAAATAAGACCCTAAGCTATTGGGCTTTTAAATCAGTTTCCTTTTTAAAACTAATTGAGCCGCGCCGCCGTCACTCGCCAAGAAGAAAAGAAATAACCTTTTCAACGCGATTCGATGTTAAGCAACCACGCGGTGGAGTTACATAACCCCACTACACCTCGCAGTGCAAGATGCCCCGGCAGCCCCAGACTTGTCTATACGTAAATCTGAAAAAAAAATATAAGACTAAGCCGCCGCTACCCGCAATAAAATATCGCCGCGGAGCAACGTCATTACCCCACCCCGTTTGGAAGTGTGGAGGCCCGCAGCAGTCCAGCCAAGATCAGGCCCAGCTTTGCTCGACAGCATATCAAGTGAAAATATAAAAAGAAAAAAAACACGAAAGAAACTGAAAAAGAGAACTTAAGTGCGCTACTGCAAATGAATTTTTTTTATCAATTAATGTGTGCGTGCGGATACCCTATAATTAATTATTATTTAGTCAAATTACTGAAAAAGAGAACTTAAGTGCGCTACTGCAAATGAATTTTTTTTATTGATTAATGTTTACGTGCGGATACCCTATAATTAATTACTGTTTAGTCAAATTACGCAATTCACCCAGTTAAAGTTCGAGTCGAAAAAAAAAAATAAGATTTAGTGAATTATTAATAAAAAAAAAAAATAAAATAATAATAATAAAATAATATAAAAATAAATAAATAATTAAAATAATATAAATAGTAAACAAATATGAAAGTTAAAATTAATTAACCCTCAATTGCATTGAATACACAAAAAGAAAAACAAAACAAAAACACTCCCCCCCATTTAAGATACAGCTCACCACAACGACAAAAGATCTTTTGGACGTCGAGGCGATAATGTAAGTGCATCTATTATTATCTTTTTATTATCACTCTTATTGGTTGTTGCAGCAAATGATTAAGTGATTCGGTGATTATGAGAAAAAAAAAATAATGTAAATGACAATACAATTGTGCTAAGAACACATGGACAAGCCTCTCTCATTAAGATATGATAAGTAAAGCTCGCCGCTTTAAGCTTGCGTTCGAGCTAATATTGAGCTTGCAATATAATAGAATAAGCCTTCCGCCTGAAAGTATGCCGCTAAAATCACTTAATCGCCTGCAAAGCTATGCAATACAAATATGAATTAAAATAAATATTTCCGCCCAGTTTGATACTACAAAAAAAAAAACAATTTCTACCTTAAATACAATCTTTATAATTATTTCGCTAACACAAAATAAAAATAAAATAAAAGTAAATAAATAATAATATCATAATAAAATTATTATATAATATTAATAATTCAATGAATCCATAAATGAATTAATATTGGAAATAACTAACAATGCATAAAATATCTTTAAATAACTAAATTGAAAATCGCTGAAGAAAATTGTTCTTATAATATTATCTTTCTTGGTGAATTGAGTTGCATTTGAATTGAATAATGAATAGCCGATACCTTAACATATTTAATAGAACTTTAATTTTGCTTTGAAGAAAATATATGTGTAAAAGTATTATATAAGAACATAAAATGAATAAAATTATATTACCTTAATTAGTAGTAGAAACCCATGAAGAGCAAAATTTAGTGAATACCGCTACATTTTATAATTAATAAATATATACCCCTAATGAAACAAGTTGAAAATCGTGAGAATAATTTGTTTTAAATTTTTTTGAATTTGAATGAAGCTTGGACAAAATATAATTATAAAAATAAAATAGGAATTTAATTAATAAATTTAATTTTTGATTAAATGGTTTAAATGTATATTATTATAAAATTAAATAAATAAATTTACTGATAAGAATTCTCAAACTTGTAAAAATAGGTTTTTTTTGTAAATAACAATTATTTTGGTACTCACTCGCTATAACTAAGTAAAACATGTTTATTAATAAGAAATTTGAATTATATATCGCTTGTTAAAATGAATCAATAATTTTATTATTTTTTCGGGAGTCATGCAGCGGACTACTAGAAGTAGTATGATTTAGTAGGTCGTTTTGGTTTAGGGATCATCTCGTGAATGTTAATGTAGGACTATGATGATCATGGTAGGGTGGGCAACAGCTGTGACAACTACATCGGTCCAGCGCAGCCAAACGGCAGACGAGGAGTGTCGCCTCCCGCGCCTGATATGAGAAATATCGCGAACCTTCTCCTTCCTTTTCCTCACCCGTTCCCCACTATTTAGTCGAATTACTATGGTACGCACGCTTTTTTTTATTAATTATTGTGAGCATCGCGAGACTGTAGTCCGAGAAAAAGAATTTTGGTAACCTGCCCCTTCTACCGATAATACAGCCGGAGCCAGCGCGTGCACCCCTTCTTGTAGTACACAATAACAGCCACTCGTTCCTCAACGTAACATGCTACATAGTTCAGCTATCTATGATTTTATCTAAAGATTCCAAAGGTAATTATGCGTGTTTTAATGTTATCTTATTTATGACGCTGCCTAAGATACTATCTGCTTATTATATCAGCGAATCAGAACCATTAGTGAGTTGAGAAAACTAGTTGTGACGTCATAGGACACGTGGGGCAAGACTGTTTAGCAGAGCGTCGCATATTTTGTTATCATAAGGGGAAACCAAATGTATATAAGCCCCAATGTGCAGTGCATCGGTCGCAAAACGGAAAACTGAGTAGAGGGATGCCCCCGACGAAATAAATGTTCACATCAAAATAAAAACAAGTAAAAAGGATCTAGTCGAGAAATCCCGACTAGACTATACCCTGAACCCTATACTTTTCGCATACAGTCAGTGATTGCAAGTATGTGTGAGTGTGTGTATGTATACGCGTATAGTGCATACTTTCTTAACTTCAATACTCCATATCTCCTGTGTTTTTAAGCGATTTCAATATTTTCACATATTGTCATTATTTAGTTTAATCTATCAAACTGCATCAAAAAGTTTTCCAAATTCAAGATTTTTTTTGTTATCGTCTAGCTCTTCTAGTCTCTGAGATCGACGCGTTAATACATACGGACGGACAGGGCTATATCGACTCGGCTGGTGATGCTGATCAAGAATATATATACTTTATGGGGTCGGAGATGCTTTCTTCTGCCTGTTACATACTTTTGCACAAAACCATTATACACTTTTTACCCATTTTCAATGGGTTAAGGGTATAATAACGCCCTGTTTTTCAAAATCCGATGCTTCGGCCTGTGGCAATTCAAATCAGGAATCCAATAAGCACCATAGATTATGAGAAAGTATACAAAATATAAATGCTCTTTACAAAGCAGATGTGTAACGTAAGCCTTCAAACCATCCACAATATTTACGGTCTTGTAAAAGACAGTAGCCTTACTTGACCTTCACAAATTATATAACCAAACACAATTCCTGGACTTTACCGTTAAAAAAGTTATGTACGGCTTTATCTAACGACAGAGGCTCCATACAGTTGGTTGCTCTTTCGGGGTGATGTGGGTTTTGATAATTCCTTGACTCTCGCTTATAAAATTTTATTAAGGAACCTTGCGGAAACTTAATGAAACAAATTCGCAAAATATCGTCCAAAAGAAAAATAGAGGTAAAAAAATATACAAAAAGGAGGCATCTAGACGAGCGGTGACTCACGGACCGATATGCTTAAAAAAATGGGTGACTTCTCTTATTAACTGGCTTTAGCGGTGTCTGAAGCTGATGGTTGTTTACCCTAGCCAATCATGAACTTTAGTAGCGGGATGTGTTTAAACGGTTTCTTTTTTTGTATAACTAATTGTAATTGTGTTTTAACTATTTAATTTTATTTGGGTAATTAATTAACTTTGAACTTATTTAGCCGTGTGTGCGCTGCAAAATCAATTAAAGAAAGTTCCCGCCCTTGAAATTACATTATGGTAGGGTCAGCTAGCAGCTGATACCGATAACTATCTATGCCAATATTAAGTTACAATAATCGATAGTATATCGTAGTATAAGCTCGTCACTAAAATATGAAAAGAGAGGTAACTGAACCGCCGAAGTGTTAAGACGTACAATTTAAGAACTTGTCAATTATGTCCGATGAATAAACGTTTTTACTTATTATTTTATAATTTAATAATAATTATTATTTATTTGTGGCTTCAAAAGTTCAGTCCTACAAAGTCCTAAAAAGTGCGTTTTAAGTTGTAGAAAAACGCGTTGAAGTTCAGCGCAGTTAACCCTATTTAATTGCGTTGATGGAGAAGGTTGGAGTTAATGTAAATTAAATGCAACGTGTTTAACTTCTACGCAGTCTGCAAAAGTCTGCAGTGGCTGGCGGAAACTTAGTAAGTATAAGCGACTAGAAGGTGGAAGTGGCAGACGTGACGATAATGGCAAAAAGAAGAACTACCACGAGAAGAAAAACGACGAGAAGCAAGCATTAGTCAAACAACAAAAACTGATTGTGTTAATTTTGTGAATCACCGCGGTATGAACAACTGAGTGAAGAAGCAGACACGCATTTTTGGAAAGAATAACGGCGAAAAGAAGAACGATCACGAGAGGAACGAGGTGAAAAGAAGCAATCAACGAAGAAGGCTGTCTGTATAGCAATAAAAGACGTGAAGCAGAGAAAGACGGAAACGTGTGCCCTAACACACATACATAAGTAGAGAGAAGAAAAACTGATATCGGTATACATTATAGTTAAAATTATGTTAACATAGGTCTGTTAAACAGAGAGAATGTAATGGATAGAGAGGAAACAAGAGTACCCCTCCTTTTAATAGAAGGGAATAAACTTGTGGTTAAGCTCGTGGGGAAAATTTCCCTGTCTGCTCGTTGGGAAATTGTCGGCCATTATACTTTTTCGCTTTTGTTTTGATCGCGAAGAGTGCGATGCGTGAGACAACGATTAAGTGTTGCCTTACTTGTTACTTACATTCCTCTTGTTGTTGTCGCAGAACTTGAGTTTCTCAATTTTTGACTTTTAGTTCAATCTGCTTGCCAATGCCTTAGATGGAGGGTATTATGGGAGGGTAGTACAGACTTTGTAAGGACTTTGTGCAATTGTATGGCAAAATGTGAGATACTTAAATATGACTTTCAAAATATATATGCGTATATATATTGGGAATTAGGTAGATCCTTAATGACTTATAAGCATGTTTAAAATGAATAAATACCAAATGAACACTAACCATAAAATAAACGAATTTTCCATTCAGATAATTAACATGAATTGTCCGTGTATTAAAAATATATATTTCATAATTTCATTGCATTTTTTAATAAAGGGTATTAAAATACATTATTCAGTTTGTTCGTTCCAGCAACGACAACCATCACGTGTTGTTGTTGTTCGTATTTTTGCGTTTTGCCTATTGCCGCTGTGCGCACTGAAATGCATACACAAAAAGACTGCGCGAGGCCACATACAGCAGGCCGTCTGCAGACGTTTTGCCAATTCCCGTTAGAATTGTTCATAAGCATACACAAAAAGACGGACGAATTCGAATATTGAGGCAGGTCCAGAAGTAGAACCACACAAGACATTAAGAAGAAAGAGCGAGACGAGCTTAACCATAGGTCTGCGATGAAGCGATAGTGCACACACATGCAGCAGGTCATTTGCAGACTTTTTGGTGTCGACTGAACAAATTAGTATAATGCAAACAAATTATTGCTTCTAATGAAATAAATGAATGATTAATAAATATAATATATACATAAGATATATATATATATATATTAATTTTTATTATTAATAATTTAAATTTAAAAACCCTTTTTTTATTGTTTTAATTTTTTACTTAAATAATATAAAAAAAATATTATTTTTATATAATACGTATTATACGTATTATATAACAATTTCATCACACCCAAGTCACATAGTATTGATAACTATAAGAGTTCATGCTTCGTAATATGTATTAGGCTTGCAGCATAGACAGACAGTACCGAATACATAAGAGGAAACATGAGCAATCGAAACAAAAACTAAATCAAATATGGCCGCGGGACCAGTAGTACAAGCAAACAAGTGATAAACGAGCACAAAGAAGAAGGGGGGAGACGAGCTTAAGCGTACGTCTACGATTTTTTTTTAACAGTGGAGGGGTATTCTTGTTACCTCTCTATCCATTACATTCTCTCTGCTGTTAAAAGCTATGTAAAGTAATTTTAGTGATGACAGTTATACACGGCGAAAAATCATATTTAGAGGGAATGTTTAGAAAGATAATAAGTGGTATATTTAGAGATTAATATTTAAAGAATGCTTCTAGAATACATCATTTGTCTTTCAGTGCAAGAGCTTAAAGAAAAATTGAAATTATTTTCTTTATCAAGTTCAGGTGTTAAGAAAGGCAACAACAAAGGCTAATTAATTATTTCAAATTAGATGACGACGACTTAGACAGTGTCCACTTGTCTTACGGAGACACAGAAGATTTCAAGATGGAACAAATAAATAGTCAGACGACATTCGGCATTCACATTAAGGGATATCGAGGACTCTCTCTTGGTTCTTAACGGCAATGGTTCTCCAGACGTTGATGAATTGCCACTGAATGTGGTAATAGTTAAGTGGAATGATATACAAAAATTTATTTATGGTGGACAGTTAGTTAAAGGTGCAGCCTAATTATTTTAGTCAAACCAAAGTCAACAATTGGGAACGCTAGGGCAAGCATTAAAATCTGAGTTCAGTGAGTAGCGTTCAGCAAAAGAAATTCATAAATTATTATCGGCCAGGAAAAAGAAATACGATGAATCTTTAAGTGAATATTATCATGCAATGAAGAGTATTGCAAATCAGTGTAAGTTAGACGAAGAAAGTATAATAGACTACATTATAGAAGGAATTCCGGATTCTAAGCACAATAAAAGTTGCTTATATTATGCGTCAAATCTGAATGAGTTTAAACAAAAAATTAAGATTTATGAACGATTTTGTTCTAGTCATGATCCTAAACAAAGGCCAAAGTCTGACAATAATCAAGTCAAAAACAATTCAGCTAGGCGTTGTTTCAAATGTGGTGGAAACGATCTCTTCGCAAAAGAATGTAAGGAAGAAGGATTTTAATGTTTTAAATGCAATAAAACAATCAAAAATAAACAAGGCAAATCAGTGCGAGGCAAAAATATTCGATAAACAAATTAAGAAGGAATCAGCTAGTATGCAACAATGTCAGTCATTTTTTAACCGTGCTTTTAAGACACTCTTTATTGATAGCAAGAAAGTTACAGCATTTGTTTGTTCTGGTAGCGATCTGTGTACTATTCGGGAAACAGTTTACAAGGAAGTTTACCCCATTGTTCTTAAGTCGAATGTAAAAAAATTGTTTGTTATAGGTGGGAAAAGGATTTACACTTTGCGTTCTTTTATAGTTTCTACAAGTCTTGATGGTGTTCCAATTAGAATGTGTTTCCATGTCATCAGTGATGAAGATAGTCTGTAGGACGGAGTAATCGGTTGTGATATTTTGAATGTGGTGAATGCATCGATTAGTTGAAAAGGAGTAGTTTTTCAAGCAGCGGAGAAACTTAATAAAAAACAAAACAAAAAGTTATCTTACCATAACGAAGTCCACATTACAATACCTAAAGAACAAAAGACGAAAATTCTGGATTTACAAAGCGCTTTTCAACAGTTGTTATCAGTAGATATTAGTAACAAGTTAACTCCAGGAGTATATATTACGCACTTAAACATTAATTTAAAGGCAAAAGTCAAGCCAGAGCACCCGATATCAAGTCCAGTGAAATGAAAATAATCCGGAGGAAAAGCTTCATGATGTTAAGTCACAAAAAGAACATCGCGACGGTGAGCCGTATAAGAAGAAGAAGGTGCGTGAAACATCGAAAGAAATATCGCGTTGAAAAACCGTATCATAGAGCGAAAGAGAAGCAACCAAATATTTTGTCAATACAAAAAGAAACCCGTAACTCGTTTAATAAATCAAGAAAGCCAGAAAAGGAATACAGCGTCAACGATATGAACAAATTTGGTGCTGGACTAAAACTGAAGGGGAAGTTTCTTGGTCCCTGTGTTTGGAACCCATTATTCGGGACGAATAATTAGTAGGATGGCCGAATATAGGATTGGCAGCTATAGCAGCTGATATCGATAACTATCTATTAGATCTAATATTAAGTTACAATAATCGATAGTATATCGCAGTATAAAAGTTCAGTCCTACATATATTAGAAAAAAACTTTTATAAGAAAAACAGGCGCTGCATATTTTTTTAAAAGCTAGTCTCCCACTGGGTTGTCCTCATTATCCTTGATAGATCAAAAGTAGCTGCTCCGGGGCTTTAAGGGACTGAGCATGCCAATATAGGCTGAAGAGCACGAAAGTGGGACTTACTCTTTCTAGCACTGTGAGTAAGTGCGGGGCTTGTGTTGACCTACGAGATCTTCGTTAACAAATGCAATGCGAGTGGATTGCGTCGTGAGGTTATGTTCACTTAGCATAGTTGGGGCTGCGGTACAGTATACCTAGTTTAATTAATGTTGTTTAGAATTTAATTGCTACATTTTTTAGCACTAAAGCGTATTATAATGTATTTTTATCTGTGCACAAACTTCACGATCACGTGTTAACTTTTTCCGACACCAAACTGTCTGGCTTTACAATTAGAAGATAGAACAAAAGAGAAAGAGAGAGAGAGAGAGCTATTTCATACGCATGCACTTTTTATAGGAGTTGTTTCCAAAGCTTTTTCTATTGGAGAGTATGAAGTTGCTCTGATTAGACTTCAAAGCTCTGGAAGCGATCTTACCGCTTTTGTTTTTGACAAATTTTTCGCCTGCGATAAAGGCAAAGATAACAGTTTGGATGCTGCAGTGCTCTTTTTCTCTCAGTAGTGAGATTGCTTCCAGAGCTTAGGAGTTTAATCACAGCTAACTTTATGCTCTCCAATAAAAAGCTCTGGAATGAACTACTATAAAAAGTGCATGCTATTAGATCGCTCTCTTCTTTTTTGTTCAGCCTGCAAATTGTCACGCCGGACCGTCGAGTCGCAAGCTGAAAAAAATGTTAAAACCTGATCGCGACAAAAAGTAGGTGCACTGAAAAAAAAAGAATAAAAAAACGGAAATAAAACGTTCGATCGCTAATAATACCATACACTACAATGCCATAGTGTTTAAAACAAAATAAAACCACAATTAAAACCAAAAAAATATATGAAGTTATCGACCTAAACACGTGCACGACATGAGCTAATCACCATGTAATAATCAGTGCTGACAATAGCCAGCGCAATTTTCGTGCTCTTCGCCCTTGCATGGCCTTCTCACTCTATAAAACCCCGGAGCAGCTTCTTTTGTTCGTGTCCAAAGAGAATGCAACAACCCAGGAAGATCAGCAGTTTAACAAAATATGCAAAGCCTTTTAAGTTATAAGTTTTTTTCTAAAAAAAAGTATTAGTTTATAGATACAGTAATGAGTGCAGTGCAAAATTTTACTAACAAAGAGAAAACGATCCCCTCTTAAATTATCCTAGTAGCTCTATCTTAATCTATACGTATTTTATATCTTCGTTCTCTTTATTCGATATGCATAAGTATTAGAAACATATAGGCCTTTCAGCTGATTAGAAAATGTGTAAAGTGATAAACTAAATTAAAATTACAAAGATAACAAAAACAAACATCAAAGACAACAATGGACTCTCTAGCTGGAAAGCCGTTTTATCGTCAGAGCAGTACATATGTAAGTAAATAAAAGCTATGAAGCATCAATTCTTTTTTTTTTTTAGGCTTGTTCTAATCTCAGCTGTATATGTTGGTCACCTTTACTTAAAGTACAATTACAGTAAACCAATTTATTTTGTTAATAAAACTAATTAAAGAACAAGTAAATAGTGAAAGAAAAAAAAACAATAAAAAAATAAAAATTGTATTATACATATTGAAGTTCGCAGAAAATCGATTTAATCAATCAATCAATTTAAAAAAAAAATAAAAAAAAACACACAAATAACATTTTGCAGACCCTTCTCGTATTTAATTTAAACGGGATCGTTTCCTTAAATGTTTTTACAGCGCATACATGAAGTAAAATGTAATCAAAATCCAAATATTTATTGAAACGCCAAATATTTATTATTGCTCGTTAAACGACATGTATTCATTAAAACCATTATAGGCATACGCTGTTCAAATTAGTAACCCTGAAAAAAATGTTATTTAAAGTTATTATATTATAAATTTAAATGTTAGCAAATTTTTATTTATTTTTTTTAAATGAAAAAGTTTGTTTTTTATGATGATATATTCTTACCGAGAAATCTTTGTTATATTAAGAATCCATCATGATTATAATTAAACTGAATTTGTTATTCTTCTATTTTATCATAAATTCGAGTAGGAACGACTAAATTGATTTAGTTCCATTGACATGGGAACATAAATGGTAGTAAAAACATCCCGCTCGTAAAGTCCATGATGGGTAAGGTGTACAAGGCGGTTGTCAACCACCAACTTCAGACACCGCCAAAGCAAGTTAATAAGAGAAGTCACCCATTTTTTTTTTTTTTGTTTAAAGCATATCGGTCTTTTTGCTTTCTTTTCTTTATTTTTTTGACGATATTTTGCGAATTTGTTTCTTTAGTTGCCGTAGAGATCCTTAATAAAATTTTGTAAGCGAGAGTCAAGGAATTAGCAAAACCCACCCCACCCCGAAAGAGCTACAGTAAAATAGGGTCCCGCTCCGCTATACCTCCTTCGACTCACTGGACGAATGCTATTGTCCAACCCATTAACCTCTGATCAGTACATGCAGAAGTTGGGAACGTTACATAAATTTATGGCGCCTAACTGTGTGAGTCATCTGTCTCTCTTTTGAAGCAATTGTGTGTGGCCTCCTTCTTCGGTAAAGCCCATGAGTTGTGTTTGGTTACAAAATTTGTGAAGGTCAAGTAAGGCTATTATCTTTTACAAGACCGTAATATTATGGATGGTTTGAAGGCTTACGTTACAGAAAGATCTGCTTCGTACAGAGCATTTATATTTTTGTCTACTTTCTCATAATCTATGGTGCTTATTGGATTCCTGATTTGAATTGCCACAGGCCGAAGCATCAGATTTTTAAAAACATGGCGTTATTTTTTTTAGACGTTTTTGATTCTTATAATTAGATTCAGTTCGATTATCTGCTAAAAGCTTAAATTAAATGGGTCATGTATAAGATAGAAAAGTCAAAGCTATTGTTGCCATCTGATTGAGTTTAAACAGAAAATTAACATTTATGAAAGATTTTGTTCTGGTCATGATCCTAAACAAAGGCCAAAGTCTGACAATAATCAAGTCAAAAACAATTCAGCTAGGCGTTGTTTCAAATGTGGTGGAAACGATCTCTTCGAAAAAGAATGTAAGGAAGAAGAATTTTAATGTTATATATGCAATAAAACAATAAAAAATAACAAAGTCAAATCAGTGCGAGGTAAAAATATTTGATAAACAAATTAAGAAGGAATCAGCCAGTATGCCAAGCTACGCGTGACATTACGTCGATTTTGCAACTGCGGTTTGCCTGCAGCTTCTGTTTGTCGCGTTGGCTAACAATTTCCTACCACTAGTTTTAACTGGGCTGTTTCAATGATCTGAAAACAGCTTTGACAATCTTTGTGTTTCGTCAGCCGAGTCTCTAGTCATTGCCTATGGTACACATGGTTGCAAGGTGTGACATAGCATGGTTCTGTATCTGTTAATACTTGAGAACAAACTGAACAGTTTTGTACTGCATCAGTATTTGGCTGTCGAGCTTGTACAGGAGAATGTCTTGGTAACATTTCTTCAAAAAAATTGTATTAATTTTACGTTTGAAACCCATTCGGCCAGTTTTAAATAAGAAGTAGCAATTTATTAACTGGGCTATTTCAACTAATTATTCAGATCAAAAAAATGGTACAATTACGCTGTCACATGATGTGCAGATCCAGCATAAGTTCAACATTCCCTATAACCTTATAAACTAACAACCAATTTGATTTTACTAGCGATATACTTTGGACTTCTGCCTGTGTTTAACCAGTGATAGTCAAGAAAAAGGCTGTTTTCTTATCAATTGGCAGGATGTCTAAGCTGAGCCAAACATGCAAGAATCCAAAAAGCTTTGAAGAGTATTTTCTAGCTTCAACTAATTCAAGCACAGCTTGTGTCCAAAATTAAAACAAAAATATCTGAGCTAAGGTTGTATGAGTATCACTACAACGATCAGGTGGCAACAATAGCTTTGACTTTTCTATCTCATACATGACCCTTTAGTTTAAGCTTTTCGCAAATAATCGAACTGAATCTTATTATAAGCATCCAAAACGCCTAAAAAAATAACGTTATGTTTTTCAAAATCTGATTCTTCGGCCTGTGGCAATTCAAATCAGGAATCCAATAAGCACCATAGATTATGAGAAAGTAGACAAAAATATATGCTCTTTACAAACCGGGTTTGTACTCTACTATATTTCTGTAACGTAAGCGTTCACAGTAGCCTTAAGCTTGACCTCCACAAATTATGTAACCAAAAACAATTCCTGGTCTCTACCGAAAAAGGAGGCCACGGATAGTTGGTTCCAAAAACTTATGTTCGGCTTCACCTAAAGACCGAGGCTCCACACAGTTGGTTCATAAAGAGAGAGAGAGAGACGCCTTACACAGTTGGTTCAAAAAGAGAGACAGATACCCATACAGCTGATTCAAAAAGAGAGTCAGATGCCCATACAGTTGGTTCAAAAGAGAGACAGATGCCCCACGTTGGGCGCCAAAAATTTATGTAATCTTCACCAACATTTAATGTAGACCATGCCCCACGTCTGGGCGCTAAAAATTTACATAATCTAGCTAGTCAGTCTGCACTGACTGACCAAAGGTTAACATTGGTCAGTTGCATTCGTCCAGTGAGTCGAAGCAGGTATAGCGGAGCGGGACTCTATATTGCCGTAGGTATTTCGCGGTGGGGTGGGTTTTGCTAATTACTTGACTTTCGCTTATAAAATTTTATTAAGGATCCCTGCGGAAACTAATGAAAAAAACATTCGCAAAATATCGTCAACAAAATAAAGAAAAGAAAACAAATGGAGGCAGCTAGACGAGCTGTAACTCACGGCCCGATATGCTTAAAAAAAAAAAAAATTTATGACTTATCTTATTAACTGGCTTTGGCGGTGTCTGAAGTTAATGGTCGACAATCGCCCTCTATACCCTATCCAACCATGGACTTTACTAGCGTACTAGCGGGATGTTTTTAAAGTCCCCAAAAACAATTAGGTTACTACCTTTTATGTTACCATGTCAATATGACGAAATTAATTTAGTAGTGCATACTCGAAAAGAGAGAAAAACAGTATTCCTACCGAGAAAGATTTCTCGGTAAGAATATATCATCATAAAAAACAAGCTTTTTCATCTTGATTTAAAAAAAAATTATGCTAACATTAAAAATAAGGTAACTTCAAATAACAATTTTAATACTTTAACTTTAGCGAATACATGTCGTTTAACTAGCAATATTTTTAATCACTATTTTGGATTTTGATTACATTTCAATTCATGTGTGCGCTGCACACAAGGAAACGATCCCGCTTAAATTAAATAAGAGAAGGGTGTTTTTTTTTTAATTGTGATTTTCTGCGGACTCCTCAATATGTATAAACAAATTTTATTTTTTATATTTTTTTTTCTTGCACTATTTACTTGTTCTGCAATTAGTTTTATTAACAAAATTAATTGTATTGCTCTAATTGTAGTTTAATTCAAGGTGACCAACATATACAGCTGTGATTAGAACATGACAAAAAAAACCAAAAAAATGAGAGTTGCTGCATCATAGCTTTTATGTACTTACATATGTACTGCTCCGACGATGAAAGGCCTTCCAGCGAGAGAGTCCATCGTTGTCTTTGATGTTTGTTTTTGTTTTCTTTGTTACTTTAATTTATTTTGTCACTTTACACATTTTTCTAACAGCTGTGGTCTATATGTTTCTAATACTTATGCATATCGAATAAAGATAACGAAGATATAAAATACGTATGTAAGTGTGCTTTACATACAGAATAAGAGAGAGCTACTAAGAGGGGATCGTTTTCTATTTGTTGGTATAATTTTGCACTGCACTCATTAACTATATTAACACATTAACATCTTTAAATAAATACATTTTTTTGAGAAAAAAAAACTTATAAAAACTTATTGTCAGCACTGCAATTGAGTGCGGGGATGCACTGAACGAAATTCGGGACGTGATTTGGTCCAATAATTGAATTGAACGACATTGCTAGGCCTGCGTTGACAAACGCGTGGTGATTTTAAGGTTAAGGTCATTTATAGGTCGTGGCCATTAGATCATGTCGTGCACGTGTTCTGGTCGATAACTTCGTATATTTTTTTGTTCTTAATTGTTTATCACTTTACCAAAAGATTTACACGAGCTCTGCTTGTGTTTGGTTGTCCACCGATTCGTAGTGTGTAGTCGTCTCGTTTTAAAGACAGGAATGAATCGAGTCGTTCTGATATTACGTTAATTTGTGATCCAGAATCCAGAAAAGCCTTGAAAGTGACTTGTTGTCCATTATTTCCTTGGACTATTAACTTTGCTGTTGCAAGAAGATTTATATTTTTGCTACTTGCGGATGCTACAATTGGATTTTGTTGCTCCATTGAAGAGTTTTCGAAATGAATCAGAGTGTTGTGTCTTTTTTCGAACTTGAAGCATTTAAAACGACTTGTGCAAGCCTTTGTCATTTGATATCCTTTGAGGCAGTTGACGCACAATTTTTGACGTAGAATCCAATTTAATCGCTCAGCGGCTGTCTTCGCACGGAAATCGTCGCACAGAAATATCAGATGATTAGATTTCTTGTAAAATAGGCAATCCATCCTTGCCGTTGAAGAAGATGCACAAGTTGCTCCCAACGAATATCTCTTGGCTTTGCTATGTGTTTTGCATCCGCTGGCTAAAACCCGAACTCTTTGTTCAGCTTTTGAATTTGCTTCGAGCTGCGTAGTGATTGCTCTAACAGCATCTGATTTGTGCTGTCCAGCTTGTTCCGTATGACCGCTATTACTATCGGGTCTAATCCGAGTCCCTTAAGAGATGCAAGGGACTCAAAAGTGATTATTTATAGTTTCTTAAGCGATTTTACATTGTCGTTAATGGCTTGGATGGTTGTATACCTCAACCAAGATGTTCCGTGCGTGGGGGTAGTTTTCCTCTTTCAAGTCGATTTGGCGTATTAGTCTTTCTGCCTCACCGATCACGCTGGTTTTTAGATACCACATTTTTTGAATTGTTGGCATATTAGTCTCGTGCTGTAATTTTTTTTTATAAAAGTTGTCGCAATTAGCACTTGAGGGAGGTCCTTCGTTGCGCACAGTAAATGCGATGATGGAGATGAGTGAATAGACTTGTATATCTTTGCTAAGAACTATAGAAAATTGAATTTATTGAATACAAATGCATGCTTTATATACAGAATTCTTAGACGAGAATGTTTGCTTAGGACTAGTTCAGCTATCTATGATTTTATCTCAAGATTCCAAAGGTAATTATGCGTGTTTTAATGTTATCTTATTTATGACGATGCCTAAAATACTATCTGCTTATTATATCAGCGAATCAGAACCATTAGTGAGTTGAGAAAACTAGTTGTGACGTCATAGGGCACGTGGGGCAAGACTGTTTAGCAGAGCGTCGCATATTTTGTTATCATAAGGGGAAACCAAATGTATATAAGCCCCAATGTGCAGTGCATCGGTCGCAAAACGGAAAACTGAGTAGAGGGATGCCCCCGACGAAATAAAAGTTCACATCAAAATAAAAACAAGTAAGAAGGATCTAGTCGAGAAATACCGACTAGACTATACCCTGAACCCTATACTTTACGCATACAGTCAGTGATTGCAAGTATGTGTGAGTGTGTGTATGTATACGCGTATAGTGCATACTTTCTTAACTTCAATACTCCATATCTCCTGTGTTTTTAAGCGATTTCAATATTTTCACATATTGTCATTATTTAGTATAATCTATCAAACTGCATCAAAAAGTTTTCCAAATTCAAGATTTTGTTGTTATCGTCTAGCTCTTCTAGTCTCTGAGATCGACGCGTTAATACATACGGACGGACAGGGCTATATCGACTCGGCTGGTGATGCTGATCAAGAATATATATACTTTATGGGGTCGGAGATGCTTTCTTCTGCCTGTTACATACTTTTGCACAAAACCATTATACACTTTTTACCCATTTGCAATGGGTTCAGGGTATAAAAACAGGCGCTGCATATTTTTTTTAATTGCTAGTCTTCCACTGGGTTGTCCTCAATATCTGGATAGATTAAAAGTAGCTGCTTCACGGCTTCAAGGGAATGAGAATGCCAATATAAGGTGAAGAGCACGAAAGTGTGACTTGCTTTTTTTTACCACTGCGAGTAAGTGCGAGTGTAGACCTACGAGGTCTTCGTTGACAAACGCATTGCGATTGGATTGAGTCGTGAGGTTATGTCGCAATCACGTGTTAACTTTTTTTCTGATACTGATCTGTCTGTACACTGAACAAATGAGAGAGAGCTATTTCATAAGCATTCATTTATTATAGGAGTTGTTTCCTTTTTCTATTATGTGATTAGCAGGAATCAGGCTCTAATGTCTACCTCATGAAAATTACCTATTTCGTTTCCCTGTAGATCTTCCAACAAGTAAAAGCAATTACCTAATTTTTTTAATGCGAGACTTCAAAAACTGAGGTGCCAATTTCGCTTTAAAATTCTGCGTAAATTTGCTAAGAGAAAAATTAGTTAGAGCTCGTGCCAAACAGCTTTGACAATCTTTGTGAGTCGTCAGCCGAGACTCTAGTCATTACCTATGGTACACATGGTTACAAGGTGTGACATAGCATGGATCTGTATCTGTTCATACTTGAGAACAAACTGAACAGTTTTGTTGTGCATCAGTACTTGGCTGTCGAACTTGTACAGGAGAATGTCTTGGTAACATTTCTTCAAAAAAATTGTATTAATTTTACACAGTTATGCATTTTTTTGGTAAACATACACGGGCTATTTCAACTAATTATTCAGATCAAAAAAATGGTTTAAGCTCCTTTTAGTTTTCAACAGTGTTTTCAAAAAGCTAAACAATTACTCTGTCGCATGATTTGCAGATCCAGCCTAAATTCAACATTCCCTACAACCTAATAAAATAATAACCCATTTAATCTTACTAGCGATATACTTTGGACTTTTGACTGCGCTTAACCAGTGATACTCAAAAATAGGCCCTTTTATTAGCAATTGGCAGGATGTCTGAGCTGAGACAAACATGCAAGAATCCAAAAACCTTTAAAGAGTATTTTCTAGCTTGAACTAATTCAAGCACAGCTTGTGTCCAAAATTAAAACAAAAATATCTGAGCTAAGGTTGTATGAGCATCACTACAACTATCAGGTGGCAACAATAGCTTTGAATTTTCTATCTCATACACGACCCAATTAATTTTAGCTTTTGGCAGCTAATCGAACTGAATCTTATTATAAGTATCCAAAACGCCTAAAAAAAATAACGCCCTGTTTTTCAAAATCCGATGCTTCGGCCTGTGGCAATTCAAATCAGGAATCCAATAAGCACCATAGATTATGAGAAAGTATACAAAATATAAATGTTCTTTACAAAGCACTACTACTTTCTGTAACGTAAGCCTTCAAACCATCCACAATATTACGATCTTTTAAAAGACAGTAGCCTTACTTGATCTTCACAAATTATATAACCAAACACAATTCCTGGACTTTACCGTTAAAAAAGTTATGTACGGCTTTATCTAACGACAGAGGCTCCATACAGTTGGTTGCTCTTTCGGGGTGATGTGGGTTTTGATAATTCCTTGACTCTCGCTTATAAAATTTTATTAAGGAACCTTGCGGAAACTAAATGAAACAAATTATCGTCCAAAAGAAAAATAGAGGTAAAAAAATATACAAAAAGGAGTCATCTAGACGAGCGGTGACTCACGGACCGATATGCATAAAAAAATGGGTGACTTCTCTTATTAACTGGCTTTAGCGGTGTCTGAAGCTGATGGTTGTTTACCCTAGCCAATCATGAACTTTAGTAGCGGGATGTGTTTAATACGGTTTCTTTTTTTGTATAACTAATTGTAATTGTGTTTTAATTATTTAATTTTATTTGGGTAATTAATTAACTTTGAACTTATTTAGCCGTGTGTGCGCTGCAAAATCAATTAAGGAAAGATCCCGCCCTTGAAATTACATTATGGTAGGGTCAGCTAGCAGCTGATACCGATAACTATCTATGCCAATATTAAGTTACAATAATCGATAGTATATCGTAGTATAAGCTCGTCACTAAAATATGAAAAGAGAGGTAACTGAACCGCCGAAGTGTTAAGACGTACAATTTAAGAACTTGTCAATTATGTCCGATGAATAAACGTTTTTACTTATTATTTTATAATTTAATTATAATTATTATTTATTTGTGGCTTCAAAAGTTCAGTCCTACAAAGTCCTAAAAAGTGCGTTTTAAGTTGTAGAAAAACGCGTTGAAGTTCAGCGCAGTTAACCCTATTTAATTGCGTTGATGGAGAAGGTTGGAGTTAATGTAAATTAAATGCAACGTGTTTAACTTCTACGCAGTCTGCAAAAGTCTGCAGTGGCTGGCGGAAACTTAGTAAGTATAAGCGACTAGAAGGTGGAAGTGGCAGACGTGACGATAATGGCAAAAAGAAGAACTACCACGGGAAGAAAAACGACGAGAAGCAAGCATTAGTCAAACAACAAAAACTGAGTGTGTTAATTTTGTGAATCACCGCGGTATGAACAACTGAGTGAAGAAGCAGACACGCATTTTTGGAAAGAATAACGGCGAAAAGAAGAACGATCACGAGAGGAACGAGGTGAAAAGAAGCAATCAACGAAGAAGGCTGTCTGTATAGCAATAAAAGACGTGAAGCAGAGAAAGACGGAAACGTGTGCCCTAACACACATACATAAGTAGAGAGAAGAAAAACTGATATCGGTATACATTATAGTTAACATTATGTTAACATAGGTCTGTTAAAAGCTATGTAAAGTAATTTTAGTGATGACAGTTATACACGGCGAAAAATCATATTTAGAGGGAATGTTTAGAAAGATAATAAGTGGTATATTTAGAGATTAATATTTAAAGAATGCTTCTAGAATACATCATTTGTCTTTCAGTGCAAGAGCTTAAAGAAAAATTGAAATTATTTTCTTTATCAAGTTCAGGTGTTAAGAAAGGCAACAACAAAGGCTAATTAATTATTTCAAATTAGATGACGACGACTTAGACAGTGTCCACTTGTCTTACGGAGACACAGAAGATTTCAAGATGGAACAAATAAATAGTCAGACGACATTCGGCATTCACATTAAGGGATATCGAGGACTCTCTCTTGGTTCTTAACGGCAATGGTTCTCCAGACGTTGATGAATTGCCACTGAATGTGGTAATAGTTAAGTGGAATGATATACAAAAATTTATTTATGGTGGACAGTTAGTTAAAGGTGCAGCCAAATTATTTTAGTCAAACCAAAGTCAACAATTGGGAACGCTTAAGCAAGCATTAAAATCTGAGTTCAGTGAGTAGCGTTCAGCAAAAGAAATTCATAAATTATTATCGGCCAGGAAAAAGAAATACGATGAATCTTTAAGTGAATATTACTATGCAATGAAGAGTATTGCAAATCAGTGTAAGTTAGACGAAGAAAGTATAATAGACTACATTATAGAAGGAATTCCGGATTCTAAGCACAATAAAAGTTGCTTATATTATGCGTCAAATCTGAATGAGTTTAAACGAAAAATTAAGATTTATGAACGATTTTGTTCTAGTCATGATCCTAAACAAAGGCCAAAGTCTGACAATAATCAAGTCAAAAACAATTCAGCTAGGCGTTGTTTCAAATGTGGTGGAAACGATCTCTTCGCAAAAGAATGTAAGGAAGAAGGATTTTAATGTTTTAAATGCAATAAAACAATCAAAAATAAACAAGGCAAATCAGTGCGAGGCAAAAATATTCGATAAACAAATTAAGAAGGAATCAGCTAGTATGCAACAATGTCAGTCATTTTTTAACCGTGCTTTTAAGACACTCTTTATTGATAGCAAGAAAGTTACAGCATTTGTTTGTTCTGGTAGCGATCTGTGTACTATTCGGGAAACAGTTTACAAGGAAGTTTACCCCATTGTTCTTAAGTCGAGTAGTTTTTCAAGCAGCGGAGAAACTTAATGGAAAACAGAATCATAAGTTATCTTACCATAACGAAGTCCACATTACAATACGTAAAGAACAAAAGACGAAAATTCTGGATTTACAAAGCGCTTTTCAACAGTTGTTATCAGTAGATATTAGTAACAAGTTAACTCCAGGAGTATATATTACGCACTTAAACATTAATTTAAAGGCAAAAGTCAAGCCAGAGCAGCCGATTTCAAGTCCAGTGAAATGAAAATAATCCGGAGGAAAAGCTTCATGATGTTAAGTCACAAAAAGAACATCGCGACGGTGAGCCGTATAAGAAGAAGAAGGTGCGTGAAACATCGAAAGAAATATCGCGTTGAAAAACCGTATCATAGAGCGAAAGAGAAGCAACCAAATATTTTGTCAATACAAAAAGAAACCCGTAACTCGTTTAATAAATCAAGAAAGCCAGAAAAGGAATACAGCGTCAACGATATGAACAAATTTGGTGCTGGACTAAAACTGAAGGGGAAGTTTCTTGGTCCCTGTGTTGTGAAACGTAAGTTAAGACATGGACGTTACATAGAAAAGTTAGGTGACTTTGAAGGACGGACAAATACTAACACGGTTGCTGAACATGAAGATTTGGAACCCATTATTCGGGACGAATAATTAGTAGGATGGCCTAATATAGGATTGGCAGCTATAGCAGCTGATATCGATAACTATCTATTAGATCTAATATTAAGTTACAATAATCGATAGTATATCGCAGTCCTACATATATTAGAAAAAAACTTTTATAAAAGCTAGTCTCCCACTGGGTTGTCCTCATTATCTGGATAGATCAAAAGTAGCTGCTCCGGGGCTTTAAGGGACTGAGCATGCCAATATAGGCTGAAGAGCACGAAAGTGGGACTTACTCTTTCTAGCACTGCGAGTAAGTGCGGGGCTTGTGTTGACCTACGAGATCTTCGTTAACAAATACAATTCGAGTGGATTGCGTCGTGAGGTTATGTTCACTTAGCATAGTTGGGGCTGCTGTACAGTATACCTAGTTTAATTAATGTTGTTTAGAATTTAATTCCTACATTTTTTAGCACTAAAGCGTATTGGCGAACGAACGTTATTTTCGTTTATTATAATGTATTTTTATCTGTGCACAAACTTCACGATCACGTGTTAACTTTTTCCGACACCAAACTGTCTGGCTTTACAATTAGAAGATAGAACAAAAGAGAAAGAGAGAGAGAGCTATTTCATATGCATGCACCATTTATAGGAGTTGTTTCCAAAGCTTTTTCTATTGGAGAGTATGAAGTTGCTCTGATTAGACTTCAAAGCTCTGGAAGCGATCTTACCGCTTTTGTTTTTGACAAATTTTTCGCCTGCGATAAAAGGCAAAGATAACAGTTTGGATGCTGCAGTGCTCTTTTTCTCTCAGTAGTGAGATTGCTTCCAGAGCTTAGGAGTTTAATCACAGCTAACTTTATGCTCTCCAATAAAAAGCTCTGGAATGAACTACTATAAAAAGTGCATGCTATTAGATCGCTCTCTTCTTTTTTGTTCAGCCTGCAAATTGTCACGCCGGACCGTCGAGGCGACGAAAAGTAGGTGCACTGAAAAAAAAAGAATAAAAAAACGGAAATAAAACGTTCGATCGCTAATAATACCATACACTACAATGCCATAGTGTTTAAAACAAAATAAAACCACAATTAAAAACAAAAAAATATATGAAGTTATCGACCTAAACACGTGCACGACATGAGCTAATCACCATGTAATAATCAGTGCTGACAATAGCCAGCGCAATTTTCGTGCTCTTCGCCCTTGCATGGCCTCACTCCATAAAACCCCGGAGCAGCTTCTTTTGTTCGTGTCCAAAGAGAATGCAACAACCCAGGAAGATCAGCAGTTTAACAAAATATGCAAAGCCTTTTAAGTTATAAGTTTTTTTCTAAAAAAAAGTATTAGTTTATAGATACAGTAATGAGTGCAGTGCAAAATTTTACTAACAAAGAGAAAACGATCCCCTCTTAAATTATCCTAGTAGCTCTATCTTAATCTATACGTATTTTATATCTTCGTTCTCTTTATTCGATATGCATAAGTATTAGAAACATATAGGCCTTTCAGCTGATTAGAAAATTTGTAAAGTGATAAACTAAATTAAAGTAACAAAGAAAAAAAAACAAACATCAAAGAGAAAGATGGACTCTCTAGCTGGAAAGCCTTCTTATCGTCGGAGCAGTACATATGTAAGTACATAAAAGCTATGAAGCAGCAATTCTTTTTTTTTTTTAGACATGTTCTAATCACAACTGTATATGTTGGTCACCTTTACTTAAAGTACAATTACAGTAAACCAATTAATTTTGTTAATAAAACTAATTAAAGAACAAGTAAATAGTGAAAGAAAAAAAAACAATAAAAAATAAAAATTTTATTAAACATATTGATAAGTTCGCAATCACAATTTAAAAAAAAAACACACAAATAACATTTTGCTGACCCTTATCTTATTTAATTTAAACGGGATCGTTTCCTTAAATGTTTTTATTTATTAAAACGCCAAATATTTATTATTGCTAGTTAAACGACATGTATTCATTAAAACCATTATAGGCATACGCTGTTCAAATTAGTTACCCTGAAAAAAATGTTATTTAAAGTTATTATATTATAAATTTAAATGTTAGCAAATTTTTTATTTTTTTTTAAAATGGTAAAGTTTGTTTTTTATGATGATATATTCTTACCGAGAAATCTTTGTTATATTAAGAATCCATCATGATTATAATTAAACTGAATTTGTTATTCTTCTATTTTATCATAAATTCGAGTAGGAACGACTAAATTGACATGGGAACATAAATGGTAGTAAAAACATCCCGCTCGTAAAGTCCATGTAGGGTATACAAGGCGGTTGTCAACCACCAACTTCAGACACCGCCAAATCCAGTTAATAAGAGAAGTCACCCATTTTTTTTTTTTGTTTTAAAGCATATCGGTCTTTTTGCTTTCTTTTCTTTATTTTTTTGACGATATTTTGCGAATTTTTTTCTTTAGTTGCCGTAGAGATCGTTAATAAAATTTTGTAAGCGAGAGTCAAGGAATTAGCAAACGCTTACGTTACAGAAAGATAGTAAAGTACACATCTGCTTCGTAAAGAGCATTTATATTTTTGTCTACTTTCTCATAATCTATGGTGCTTATTGGATTCCTGATTTGAAGTGCCACAGGCCGAAGCATCAGATTTTGAAAAACATGGCGTTATTTTTTTTAGGCGTTTTGGATTCTTATAATTAGATTCAGTTCGATTATCTGCCAAAAGCGAAAAGCTTAAATAAATTGTTGCCACCTGATAGTTGTAGTGATGCTCGTACAACCTTAGCTCAGATATTTATTTTAAATTTAATTTTGGACACAAGCTGTGCTTGAAGTAGTTCAAGCTAGAAATACTCTTCAAAGCTTTTTGGAATCCTGCATGTTTGGCTCAGCTCAGACATCCTGCAATTGCTAAGAAAAGGTCATTTTTCTTGACTAGAACTGGTTAGACGCAGTCAAAAGTCCAAAGTATATCGCTAGTAAGATTAATTGGGTTATTAGTTTATAAGGTTATAGGCAATGTTGAATTTAGGCTTGTATTTGAATTTAGTAATTGTACCGCGTTTTGAAAACTAAAAGGAGCTTAAACCATTTTTTTGATCTGAATAATTAGTTGAAATAGCCCAGTTAATATATTGCTTCTTCTTATTAAGTTACTAACGTGTATATTTACCAAAAAATTTCATAACTGTGTAATATTAATACAATTTTTCTGAAGAAATGTTCCCTGTACAAGCTCGACAGCCAAGTACTGATGCAGTACAAAACTGTTCAGTTTGTTCCCAAGTATTAAAAGATACAGAACCATGCCTTGCAACCATGTGTACCATAGGCAATGACTAGAGAATCGGCTGACTACTCACAAAGATTGTCAAAGCTGTTTTCAGATCATTGAAACAGCCCAGTTAAAACTAGTGGTAGGAAATTGTTAGCCAACGCGACAAACAGAAGCTGCATGCAAGCCGCAGTCACAAAATCGACGTAATGGCACGGGCAGTTTGGCACGAGCTCTAACTGAAGAATCAGCACAGACTCATAACCTGCAAGGATATGTACTAGTAATAATTATAATCCTGCTGCTGCACAATCGAATTCTAAAAGGCCAGGCAGACCAAATGTATCTCGATCCAATTGTATATTGAAAGAGACAAGTATAGATTACTCATTAATCGAGAATATGATAGAACAGACCGTTTCTAGTTTGGTATCTAATCTAAATATAAACCAACGAAGTTAATTACCCATCAGAAATAATCCAGTATATTATAATGAGCCAATATCCTCACGAAGTCAATCGTCAGTACGCTAAGTACTGATGTCAAATTATTGATATTATGCAGAAGTGGAACTTAGCTTTTGAGGGAACTGACCAAGGCTTAACCGTAGAAGAATTTATTTATCGAGTTAAATCATTAACGGACGAAACTTTTACTATACATCGGACTTTCTTAGCATAGAACGTAATCGTGAACGAAAGCAAAAGTCAATGTTTTTGAATGTGTGGCAGCATTGATGGATAACTCATCTGTCCAAATATACGAAACGAAATTCCTTGAAAGTGACATAGAAATTGTAGTAGTTAGCGCTTCGCATGCAAAGCGGTATTGTGACGTCTTAGGAGACGAGTGACAATACTGTTTAGCAGAGCGCCGCATATTTTGTTATGGTTGTGGGGAACCAAATGTATATTATCACCAATGTCAAAAATACAACCGTCGCAAAACGGAAAACCGAATAGGGGGTGCATTCAACATCACCAGGATGCCTCCGACGAAATAAAAGTTCACATAAATGAAAATAAAATTAAGATTGCTCGGCCAGGGGTTCAGGGTATAAAAAGAATTAGGCATACAATTTTTACTGAAGTAAGGACCAATGAAATAGTGAAAACAAGTAGAAACGATGTAAGAATAAGATGTTATTTTGATAATATAAGAAAAACCATAGATTATTGGTGTCTGCTATAGTAAATAATAAGAATGATTTAAGAAGTTATGCGGAAGATTGATCGAATGCTATCTTTAGATGTTATGCAACTTTCAATTAGTACTTGGAGTTCACCCATGATATTAGTGCTCAAGCCCAATAAAATAAGGCTCTGTCTTGATGCTCGAAAGCTTAACGATGCTACGGGAAAAGATGCATATCCGTTCCCCCGCATCGATGGAATTTTAGCTCGTTTGCCCAAGACAAATTTAATCTCGAAGCTTGATTGGCAAATTAAGATGGACGAGGAGTCAAAGCCTTTGACAGCTTTGTGGCGTTTGATGGACGAGATCATACCCCCCGATTTCCGATATTGCGTTTTTGGTGATATAGACGATAGTTAGATAGACTTTGAATCAAATTTAGCGGTTCTGATCAGCACAACTAACATTTTATTTTTAAAAAAGGTTCTTGAACTACAAACAAAAGTTAAGAAAGTAGTTAATCAAATTGTCATTCCGTTAATGAGATAAACGGTTAGTAAAAACAATCTGTTGTTTAGTTTTTATACATATTACAAAATAAAAGTATGATGAATAATAAAAATAATAAATAGTTAGTAAATTAAAAAAATATATAGAATTCTTCAGTTCTTATATAGATTAAAAAGAATATGAGAAGGAAACAATTATCGAATTATAGTAATAAAAATTATTAAATTTGTTATATCATATAAAAAATAAGAAAATAAAAATATTATTATAAGCAAGCACATTATAAGCAAGCACATAGAACCAAATATATAGCATAGCAGTGACGTTATCTGTTAAGCAAAAAGACGTACTGTTTTCGTCAACGTCAATCAATGCAAATGTAAATGTAATGTTCCCGCTTTCAAATGTTAGTTTCCTGGTAGTTGGGATACAATTATATATTATCCGGCTCCAATGACCGGCTTGTTCACATTATTTAGTTGTACGCATCAAAACTCCAAGATTTACTTCATATTATTTATTTAAATATTTTCTGAGTAATATTATTTGTTATTGTAAGATTGACAAAATTTACTTAAATTTAAATCATAAATTTCAAAGGTGCGTCCATAAGCTCTTAGGTCTGAGTTCAAACTGAAAGAGTTTCTTTCTAGCTCTCGATAATAACAAAAAGTATCGCTAGTTCATTTCAAGTTATTCAATACATAGAGTATGGTAGATACTCAATACATTATTTTGATCTTCGATTACAAATTAATAAGTAAACTTCAATTTGTACATATCTTCATCAACATTCTCCTCCCAATAATACTTTACATTATTTTACTTGAATTTTAATTAAATTTGAAACTGATCTATTATATATTCCTGTCTTTGTCTGAACATCCACTATTCTTATTCTGTAATTAAATGTTCCTTAGGTACATCGAAATGAAATTGGTTGTCGTTTATATTGTCCAATCGTACTTTGAGTCGTAACAATCCATCTTCTGCTATAAATACAGAAAGAGATTTTAACTTACTTTTATTATCAATGGGAAATTTATACCCTTGTTCCGAGGGTAGCAATCCAGTTGAATCCTCTTGAAAATGAGTTTTTCGGCTGTAACAAGATCTTCAGGCAACAATTCTTTCTCAATATCATTTGATTGCTTAAGTCTTTTTAAATACCTCAGAATCCAAGCAGTGGTTCTGAGAAATCTCATCCACTTGCAAAATCGTTTAGGGTCAGGTAATACTATTAAATTCTGGATGTCTATGGACACATTTACACATTCAACTGTCACACATTCATTTACGGTTTGCTCAAATAGTTTGCGTTTTGGCCATTCAGAACTATCTTTACTCAAAATTAGTGGGCCTGTTAACCAAATATAAATAATTTTAGTTGCTTCGTCTGCAGGATTTAAATCAGTTGGCACATATCGCTAATCAGACACATTTGTCAATTACTGAATTTCACCTAATCGTTGAGCAACAAAATTTGAAAGCTGTTGCTGCTCGATTTAAACGAATACAGAACAGTTTCCGCGTCAGTCAGAAGTATGTCTTATCAATCTGTAACTGTTACTTTACGCATCAAAAAGGTGTTACAATTGTTCTGTTTCCTCTTATGCGTAAACTCACTACCCTTGAATCTTCCTGCTAAATGTTCATTATTGGTCCATTGCATTCTTAGAGGCATGGTTGGTCCATCCAACTTCAATTCATTAGCTAACTTGTGGTCAATTAGTGTAACTGTTGAAGCCTCATCTAAAAGTGCATACGTATTGTAATGTCAGCTAAAATTATCTGTAGACTTTTGCTCCACGTTGGGCGCAAAAAAATACAATAACCTGCCACAATTTTCTGTAGACCTTACGCCACGTCTGGACAACAAAAATGTACAGAATCTAGCCAACGTCTGCATGTACTGACCAGATGTTAACGGATTGGTCAATCGCATTCGTCCAGTGAGTCGAAGGAGGTATCACCGCGGAGTGGGACCCTATATTACCGTAGCTCTTTTCGGGGTGGGGTGGGTTTTGCTAATTCCTTAACTCGTGCTTACAA
>JAWNNV010000540.1:0-14769 GCA_035044485.1 Scaptomyza reducta
TGCGGTTTAATTATTGAGATCGAGCCACGACTAAAACGCCTTTCCTTTTGAAAATCGGTTCAGTTTTGACAAAGTTATAGGTTCTGAAAGTTTTGACAAAGTTAAAGGTTCGGAAAATTTTGACAAAGTTATAGGTTCTGAAAGTTTTGACAAAGTTATAGGTTCGGAAAGTTTTAACATAAATTTCGAAAAAAAAAACATTTGCAACTATGAATGCGGTTTAATTATTGAGATCGAGCCACGACTAAAACGCCTTTCTTTTGAAAATCGGTTCAGTTTTGACAAAGTTAATAGGTTCGGAAAGTTTTAACATGAATTTCGAAAAAAAAAACATTTCCAACTATGAATGCGGTTTAATTATTGAGATCGAGCCACGACTAAAACGCCTTTCCTTTTGAAAATCGGTTCAGTTTTGACAAAGTTATAGGTTCGGAAAGTTTTGACATAGTTAAGGTTCGGAAAGTTTTGACAAAGTTATAGGTTCGGAAAGTTTTCATAATTTCGAAAAAAAAAACATTTCCAACTATGAATGCGGTTTAATTATTGAGATCGAGCCACGACTAAAACGCCTTTCCTTTTGAAAATCGGTTCAGTTTTGACAAAGTTATAGGTTCTGGAAAGTTTTGACATAGTTAGAGGTTCGGAAAGTTTTGACAAAGTTATAGGTTCGGAAAGTTTTAACATGAAATTTCGAAAAAAAAAACATTTCCAACTATGAATGCGGTTTAATTATTGAGATCGAGCCACGACTAAAACGCCTTTCCTTTTGAAAATCGGTTCAGTTTTGACAAAGTTATAGGTTCGGAAAGTTTTGACAAGTTAAAGGTTCGGAAGTTTTGACAAAGTTATAGGTTCGGAAAGTTTTAACATAAATATCGAAAAAAAAAACATTTCCAACTATGAATGCGGTTTAATTATTGAGATCGAGCCACGACTAAAACGCCTTTCCTTTTGAAAATCGGTTCAGTTTTGACAAAGTTATAGGTTCGGAAAGTTTTGACATAGTTATAGGTTCGGAAAGTTTTGACAAAGTTATAGGTTCGGAAAGTTTTAACATAAATTTCGAAAAAAAAAACATTTCCAACTATGAATGCGGTTTAATTATTGAAATCGAGCCACGACTAAAACGCCTTTCCTTTTGAAAATCGGTTCAGTTTTGACAAAGTTATAGGTTCGGAAAGTTTTGACACAGTTAAAGGTTCGGAAAAAATTGACAAAGTTATAGGTTTGGAAAGTTTTGACATGAATTTCGAAAAAAAAAAACATTTGAAACTATGGATGCGGTTTAATTATTGAGATCGAGCCACGACTCAAACGCCTTTCTATTTGAAAATCGGTTCAGTTTTGACAAAGTTAAAGGTTCGGAAAGTTTTAACATGAATTTCGAAAGAAAAAAAAACATTTCCAACTATGAATGCGGTTTAATTACTGAGATCGAGCCACGACTAAAACGCCTTTTCTTTTGAAAATCGGTTCAGTTTTGACAAAGTTATAGGTTCGGAAAGTTTTGACATAGTTAAAGGTTCGGAAAGTTTTGACAAAGTTATAGGTTCGGAAAGTTTTGTCATGAATTTCGAAAAAAAAACATTTGAAACTATAAATGCGGTTTAATTATTGAGATCGAGCCACGACTAAAACGCCTTTCCTTTTGAAAATCGGTGCAGTTTTGACAAAGTTATAGGTTCGGAAAGTTTTGACATAGTTAAAGGTTCGGAAAGTTTTGACAAAGTTATAGGTTCGGAAAGTTTTAACATAAATTTGGAAAAAAAAAACATTTCCAACTATGAATGCGGTTTAATTATTGAGATCGAGCCACGACTAAAACGCCTTTCCTTTTGTATATGGGTCAGTTTTGACAAAGTTATAGGTTCTGAAAGTTTTGACATATTTATATGTTCGGAAAGTTTTGACATGAATTTAAAAAAAAAAACATTTGCAACTCTGAATGCGGTTTAATTATTGAGATCGAGCCACGACTAAAACGCCTTTCCTTTTGAAAATCGGTTCAGTTTTGACAAAGTTATAGGTTCGGAAAGTTTTAACATAAATTTCGAAAAAAAAACATTTCCAACTATGAATGCGGTTTAATTATTGAGATCGAGCCACGACTAAAACGCCTTTCCTTTTGAAAATCGGTTCAGTTTTGACAAACTTAAAGGACAAAGTTATAGGTTCGGAAAGTTTTAACATAAATTTCGAAAAAAAAACATTTCCAACTATGAATGCGGTTTAATTATTGAGATCGAGCCACGACTAAAACGCCTTTCCTTTTGAAAATCGGTTCAGTTTTGACAAAGTTATAGGTTTGGAAAGTTTTCACAAAGTTACAGGTTCGGAAAGTTTTAACATGAATTTAAAAAAAAAAAACATTTCGAACTATGAATGCGGTTTAATTATTGAGATCGAGCCACGACTAAAACGCCTTTCCTTTTAAAAATCGGTTCAGTTTTGACAAAGTTATAGGTTCGGAAAGTTTTGACAAAGTTATAGGTTCGGAAAGTTTTAACATAAATATCGAAAAAAAAAAACATTTGCAACTATGAATGCGGTTTAATTATTGAGATCGAGCCACGACTAAAACGCCTTTCCTTTTGAAAATCGGTTCAGTTTTGACAAAGTTATAGGTTCGGAAAGTTTTGACATAGTTATAGGTTCGGAAAGTTTTGACAAAGTTATAGGTTCGGAAAGTTTTAACATAGATTTCGAAAAAAAAAACATTTCCAACTATGAATGCGGTTTAATTATTGAAATCGAGCCACGACTAAAACGCCTTTCCTTTTGAAAATCGGTTCAGTTTTGACAAAGTTATAGGTTCGGAAAGTTTTGACACAGTTAAAGGTTCGGAAAAAATTGACAAAGTTATAGGTTTGGAAAGTTTTGACATGAATTTCGAAAAAAAAAAACATTTGAAACTATGGATGCGGTTTAATTATTGAGATCGAGCCACGACTCAAACGCCTTTCTATTTGAAAATCGGTTCAGTTTTGACAAAGTTAAAGGTTCGGAAAGTTTTAACATGAATTTCGAAAGAAAAAAAAACATTTCCAACTATGAATGCGGTTTAATTACTGAGATCGAGCCACGACTAAAACGCCTTTTGTTTTGAAAATCGGTTCAGTTTTGACAAAGTTATAGGTTCTGAAAGTTTTGACATATTTATAGGTTCGGAAAGTTTTGTCATGAATTTCGAAAAAAAAAACATTTGAAACTATAAATGCGGTTTAATTATTGAGATCGAGCCACGACTAAAACGCCTTTCCTTTTGAAAATCGGTTCAGTTTTGACAAAGTTATAGGTTCGGAAAGTTTTGACATAGTTAAAGGTTCGGAAAGTTTTGACAAAGTTATAGGTTCGGAAAGTTTTAACATAAATTTGGAAAAAAAAAACATTTCCAACTATGAATGCGGTTTAATTATTGAGATCGAGCCACGACTAAAACGCCTTTCCTTTTGAATATCGGTTCAGTTTTGACAAAGTTATAGGTTCTGAAAGTTTTGACATATTTATATGTTCGGAAAGTTTTGACATGAATTTCAAAAAAAAACATTTGCAACTATGAATGCGGTTTAATTATTGAGATCGAGCCACGACTAAAACGCCTTTCCTTTTGAAAATCAGTTCAGTTTTGACAAAGTTATAGGTTCGGAAAGTTTTGACATAGTTAGAGGTTCGGAAAGTTTTGACAAAGTTATAGGTTCGGAAAGTTTTAACATAAATTTCGAAAGAAAAACATTTCCAACTATGAATGCGGTTTAATTATTGAGATCGAGCCACGACTAAAACGCTTTTCCTTTTGAAAATCGGTTTAGTTTTGACAAAGTTATAGGTTCTGAAAGTTTTGACATAGTTAAAGGTTCGGAAAGTTTTGACAAAGTTATAGGTTCGGAAAGTTTTAACATAAATATCGAAAAAAAAAACATTTCCAACTATGAATGCGGTTTAATTATTGAGATCGAGCCACGACTAAAACGCCTTTCCTTTTGAAAATCGGTTCAGCTTTGACAAAGTTATAGGTTCGGAAAGTTTTGACATAGTTATAGGTTCGGAAAGTTTTGACAAAGTTATAGGTTCGGAAAGTTTTAACATAAATTTCGAAAAAAAAAACATTTCCAACTATGAATGCGGTTTAATTATTGAAATCGAGCCACGACTAAAACGCCTTTCCTTTTGAAAATCGGTTCAGTTTTGACAAAGTTATAGGTTCGGAAAGTTTTGACACAGTTAAAGGTTCGGAAAAAATTGACAAAGTTATAGGTTTGGAAAGTTTTGACATGAATTTCGAAAAAAAAAAACATTTGAAACTATGGATGCGGTTTAATTATTGAGATCGAGCCACGACTCAAACGCCTTTCTATTTGAAAATCGGTTCAGTTTTGACAAAGTTAAAGGTTCGGAAAGTTTTAACATGAATTTCGAAAGAAAAAAAAACATTTCCAACTATGAATGCGGTTTAATTACTGAGATCGAGCCACGACTAAAACGCCTTTTCTTTTGAAAATCGGTTCAGTTTTGACAAAGTTATAGGTTCGGAAAGTTTTGACATAGTAAAGGTTCGGAAAGTTTTGACAAAGTTATAGGTTCGGAAAGTTTTGTCATGAATTTCGAAAAAAAAACATTTGAAACTATAAATGCGGTTTAATTATTGAGATCGAGCCACGACTAAAACGCCTTTCCTTTTGAAAATCGGTGCAGTTTTGACAAAGTTATAGGTTCGGAAAGTTTTGACATAGTTAAAGGTTCGGAAAGTTTTGACAAAGTTATAGGTTCGGAAAGTTTTAACATAAATTTGGAAAAAAAAAACATTTCCAACTATGAATGCGGTTTAATTATTGAGATCGAGCCACGACTAAAACGCCTTTCCTTTTGAATATCGGTTCAGTTTTGACAAAGTTATAGGTTCTGAAAGTTTTGACATATTAAGTTCGGAAAGTTTTGACAGAATTAAAGTTTTGACATGAATTCAAAAAAAAAACATTTGCAACTATGAATGCGGTTTAATTATTGAGATCGAGCCACGACTAAAACGCCTTTCCTTTTGAAAATCGGTTCAGTTTTGACAAAGTTATAGGTTCGGAAAGTTTTGACATAGTTATAGGTTCGGAAAGTTTTGACAAAGTTATAGGTTCGGAAAGTTTTAACATAAATTTCAAAAAAAACATTTCCAACTATGAATGCGGTTTAATTATTGAGATCGAGCCACGACTAAAACGCCTTTCCTTTTGAAAATCGGTTCAGTTTTGACAAAGTTATAGGTTCGGAAAGTTTTGACATAGTTAAAGGTTCGGAAAGTTTTGACAAAGTTATAGGTTCGGAAAGTTTTAACATAAATTTCGAAAAAAAAAACATTTCCAACTATGAATGCGGTTTAATTATTGAGATCGAGCCACGACTAAAACGCCTTTCCTTTTGAAAATCGGTTCAGTTTTGACAAAGTTATAGGTTCGGAAAGTTTTGACATATTTATAGGTTCGGAAAGTTTTGACATGAATTTCAAAGAACAAAACGTTTGCAACTATGAATGCATTTTGAAAAAAAAAACATTTCCAACTATGAGTGCGGTTTAATTATTGAATCGAGCCACGACTAAAACGCCTTTCCTTTTGAAAATCGGTTCAGTTTTGACAAAGTTATAGGTTCGGAAAGTTTTGACATAGTTAAAGGTTCGGAAAGTTTTGACAAAGTTATAGGTTCGGAAAGTTTTAACATAAATTTCGAAAAAAAAAACATTTCCAACTATGAATGCGGTTTAATTATTGAGATCGAGCCACGACTAAAACGCCTTTCCTTTTGAAAATCGGTTCAGTTTTGACAAAGTTATAGGTTCTGAAAGTTTTGACATAGTTAAAGGTTCGGAAAGTTTTGACAAAGTTATAGGTTCGGAAAGTTTTGACATGAATATCGAAAAAAAAAACATTTCCAACTATGAATGCGGTTTAATTATTGAGATCGAGCCACGACTAAAACGCCTTTCCTTTTGAAAATCGGTTCAGTTTTGACAAAGTTATAGGTTCGGAAAGTTTTGACATAGTTATAGGTTCGGAAAGTTTTGACAAAGTTATAGGTTCGGAAAGTTTTACATAATTTCGAAAAAAAAACATTTCCAACTATGAATGCGGTTTAATTATTGAGATCGAGCCACGACTAAAACGCCTTTCCTTTTGAAAATCGGTTCAGTTTTGACAAAGTTATAGGTTCGGAAAGTTTTGACACAGTTAAGGTTCGGAAATTGACAAAGTTATAGGTTCGGAAAGTTTTGACATGAATTTCGAAAAAAAAAACATTTGAAACTATGGATGCGGTTTAATTATTGAGATCGAGCCACGACTCAAACGCCTTTCCTTTTGAAAATCGGTTCAGTTTTGACAAAGTTATAGGTTCGGAAAGTTTTGACATAAATTTCGAAAGAAAAAAAAAACATTTCCAACTATGAATGCGGTTTAATTATTGAGATCGAGCCACGACTAAAACGCCTTTCCTTTTGAAAATCGGTTCAGTTTTGACAAAGTTATAGGTTCGGAAAGTTTTGACATAGTTTATAGGTTCGGAAAGTTTTGACATAAATTTCGAAAAAAAAAACATTTGCAACTATGAATGCGGTTTAATTATTGAGATCGAGCCACGACTAAAACGCCTTTCCTTTTGAAAATCGGTTCAGTTTTGACAAAGTTATAGGTTCGGAAAGTTTTGACATAGTTATAGGTTCGGAAAGTTTTGACAAAGTTATAGGTTCGGAAAGTTTTAACATAAATTTCGAAAAAAAAAACATTTCCAACTATGAATGCGGTTTAATTATTGAGATCGAGCCACGACTAAAACGCCTTTCCTTTTGAAAATCGGTTCAGTTTTGACAAAGTTATAGGTTCTGGAAAGTTTTGACATAGTTAAAGGTTCGGAAAAAAGTTTTGACAAAGTTATAGGTTCGGAAAGTTTTAACATGAATTTCGAAAAAAAAAAACATTTCCAACTATGAATGCGGTTTAATTATTGAGATCGAGCCACGACTAAAACGCCTTTCCTTTTGAAAATCGGTTCAGTTTTGACAAAGTTATAGGTTCGGAAAGTTTTGACATAGTTATAGGTTCGGAAAGTTTTGACAAAGTTATAGGTTCGGAAAGTTTTAACATGAATTTCGAAAAAAAAAACATTTCCAACTATGAATGCGGTTTAATTATTGAGATCGAGCCACGACTAAAACGCCTTTCCTTTTGAAAATCGGTTCAGTTTTGACAAAGTTATAGGTTCGGAAAGTTTTGACATAGTTATAGGTTCGGAAAGTTTTGACAAAGTTATAGGTTCGGAAAGTTTTAACATGAATTTCGAAAAAAAAAACATTTGCAACTATGAATGCGGTTTAATTATTGAGATCGAGCCACGACTAAAACGCCTTTCCTTTTGAAAATCGGTTCAGTTTTGACAAAGTTATAGGTTCGGAAAGTTTTGACATAGTTAAAGGTTCGGAAAGTTTTGACAAAGTTATAGGTTCGGAAAGTTTTAACATGAATTTCGAAAAAAAAAAACATTTGCAACTATGAATGCGGTTTAATTATTGAGATCGAGCCACGACTAAAACGCCTTTCCTTTTGAAAATCGGTTCAGTTTTGACAAAGTTATATTTTCGGAAAGTTTTGACATAGTTATAGGTTCGGAAAGTTTTGACAAAGTTATAGATTCGGAAAGTTTTAACATAAATTTCGAAAAAAAAACATTTGCAACTATAAATGCGGTTTAATTATTGAGATCGAGCCACGACTAAAACGCCTTTCCTTTTGAAAATCGGTTCAGTTTTGACAAAGTTATAGGTTCGGAAAGTTTTGACATAGTTAAAGGTTCGGAAAGAATTGACAAAGTTATAGGTTCGGAAAGTTTTAACATAAATTTCGAAAAAAAAAAACATTTCCAACTATGAATGCGGTTTAATTATTGAGATCGAGCCACGACTAAAACGCATTTCCTTTTGAAAATCGGTTCAGTTTTGACAAAGTTATAGGTTCGGAAAGTTTTGACAAAGTTATAGGTTCTGAAAGTTTTGACAAAGTTAAAGGTTCGGAAAAAATTGACAAAGTTATAGGTTCGGAAAGTTTTGACATGAATTTCGAAAAAAAAAAACATTTCCAACTATGAATGCGGTTTAATTATTGAGATCGAGCCACGACTAAAACGCCTTTCCTTTTGAAAATCGGTTCAGTTTTGACAAAGTTATAGGTTCGGAAAGTTTTGACATAGTTAAAGGTTCGGAAAGTTTTGACAAAGTTATAGGTTCGGAAAGTTTAAACATAAATTTCGAAAAAAAAAACATTTCCAACTATGAATGCGGTTTAATTATTGAGATCGAGCCACGACTAAAACGCCTTTCCTTTTGAAAATCGGTTCAGTTTTGACAAAGTTATAGGTTCTGAAAGTTTTGACATATTTATAGGTTCGGAAAGTTTTGACATAAATTTCAAAAAAAAAACATTTGCAACTATGAATGCGGTTTAATTATTGAGATCGAGCCACGACTAAAACGCCTTTCCTTTTGAAAATCGGTTCAGTTTTGACAAAGTTATAGGTTCGGAAAGTTTTGACATAGTTATAGGTTCGGAAAGTTTGGACAAAGTTATAGGTTCGGAAAGTTTTAACATAAATTTCGAAAAAAAAACATTTCCAACTATGAATGCGGTTTAATTATTGAGATCGAGCCACGACTAAAACGCCTTTCCTTTTGAAAATCGGTTCAGTTTTGACAAAGTTATAGGTTTTGAAAATTTTGACATATTTATAGGTTCGGAAAGATTTGACATGAATTTCGAAAAAAAAAACATTTCTAACTATGAATGCGGTTTAGTTATTCAGATCGAGCCACGACTAAAACGCCTTTCCTTTTGAAAATCGGTTCAGTTTTGACAAAGTTAAAGGTTCGGAAAGTTTTAACATGAATTTCGAAAAAAAAAACATTTCCAACTATGAATGCGGTTTAATTATTGAGATCGAGCCACGACTAAAACAAATTTCCTTTTGAAAATCGGTTCAGTTTTGACAAAGTTATAGGTTCTGAAAGTTTTGACAAAGTTATAGGTTCGGAAAGTTTTGACATAGTTATAGGATCGGAAAGTTTTGACAAAGCTATAGTTTCTGAAAGTTTTGAAAACAACATTTGCAACTATGAATGCGGTTTAATTATTGAGATCGAGCCACGACTAAAACGCCTTTCCTTTTGAAAATCGGTTCAGTTTTGACAAAGTTATATTTTCGGAAAGTTTTGACATAGTTATAGGTTCGGAAAATTTTGACAAAGTTATAGGTTCGGAAAGTTTTAACATGAATTTCGAAAAAAAAAAAACATTTCTAACTATGAAAGCGGTTTAATTATTGAGATCGAGCCACGACTAAAACGCCTTTCCTTTTGAAAATCGGTTCAGTTTTGACAAAGTTAAGGTTCGGAAAGTTTTGACATAGTTATAGGTTCGGAAAGTTTTGACAAAGTTATAGGTTCGGAAAGTTTTAACATAAATTTCGAAAAAAAAAACATTTCCAACTATGAATGCGGTTTAATTATTGAGATCGAGCCACGACTAAAACGCCTTTCCTTTTGAAAATCGGTTCAGTTTTGACAAAGTTATAGGTTCGGAAAGTTTTGACAAAGTTATAGGTTCGGAAAGTTTTGACAAAGTTATAGGTTCGGAAAGTTTTAACATGAATTTCGAAAAAAAAAACATTTCCAACTATGAATGCGGTTTAATTATTGAGATCGAGCCACGACTAAAACGCCTTTCCTTTTGAAAATCGGTTCAGTTTTGACAAAGTTATAGGTTCGGAAAGTTTTGACATAGTTATAGGTTCGGAAAATTTTGACAAAGTTATAGGTTCGGAAAGTTTTGACATGAATTTCGAAAAAAAAAAACATTTCCAACTATGAATGCGGTTTAATTATTGAGATCGAGCCACGACTAAAACGCCTTTCCTTTTGAAAATCGGTTCAGTTTTGACAAAGTTATAGGTTCGGAAAGTTTTGACATAGTTATAGGTTCGGAAAGTTTTGACAAAGTTATAGGTTCGGAAAGTTTTAACATAAATTTCGAAAAAAAAACATTTCCAACTATGAATGCGGTTTAATTATTGAGATCGAGCCACGACTAAAACGCCTTTCCTTTTGAAAATCGGTTCAGTTTTGACAAAGTTATAGGTTCGGAAAGTTTTAACATAAATTTCGAAAAAAAAACATTTCCAACTATGAATGCGGTTTAATTATTGAGATCGAGCCACGACTAAAACGCTTTTCCTTTTGAAAATCGGTTCAGTTTTGACAAAGTTATAGGTTCTGAAAGTTTTGACATATTTATAGGTTCGGAAAGTTTTGACATGAATTTCGAGAAAAAAAAACATTTGCAACTATAAATGCGGTTTAAATATTGAGATCGAGCCACGACTAAAACGCCTTTCCTTTTGAAAATCGGTTCAGTTTTGACAAAGTTATAGGTTCGGAAAGTTTTGACACAGTTAAAGGTTCGGAAAAAATTGACAAAGTTGGAAAGTTTTAACATAAATTTCGTAAAAAAACATTTCCAACTATGAATTCGGTTTAATTATTGAGATCGAGCCACGACTAAAACGCCTTCCCTTTTGAAAATCGGTTCAGTTTTGACAAAGTTATAGGTTCGGAAAGTTTTGACATAGTTATAGGTTTGGAAAGTTTTGACAAAGTTACAGGTTCGGAAAGTTTTAACATGAATTTCGAAAAAAAAAAACATTTCCAACTATGAATGCGGTTTAATTATTGAGATCGAGCCACGACTAAAACGCCTTTCCTTTTGAAAATCGGTTCAGTTTTGACAAAGTTATAGGTTCGGAAAGTTTTGACATAGTTATAGGTTCGGAAAGTTTTGACAAAGTTAAAGGTTCGGCAAGTTTTAACATGAATTTCGAAAAAAAAAACATTTCCAACTATGAATGCGGTTTAATTATTGAGATCGAGCCACGACTAAAACGCCTTTCCTTTTGAAAATCGGTTCAGTTTTGACAAAGTTATAGGTTCGGAAAGTTTTGACATAGTTATAGGTTCGGAAAGTTTTGACAAAGTTATAGGTTCGGAAAGTTTTGACATGAATTTCGAAAAAAAAAAACATTTCCAACTATGAATGCGGTTTAATTATTGAGATCGAGCCACGACTAAAACGCCTTTCCTTTTGAAAATCGGTTCAGTTTTGACAAAGTTATAGGTTCGGAAAGTTTTGACATAGTTATAGGTTCGGAAAGTTTTGACAAAGTTATAGGTTCGGAAAGTTTTAACATAAATTTCGAAAAAAAAAACATTTCCAACTATGAATGCGGTTTAATTATTGAGATCGAGCCACGACTAAAACGCCTTTCCTTTTGAAAATCGGTTCAGTTTTGACAAAGTTATAGGTTCGGAAAGTTTTGACATGATTGAAAGTTATAGGTTCGGAAAGTTTTAACATGAATTTCGAAAAAAAAAACATTTCCAACTATGAATGCGGTTTAATTATTGAGATCGAGCCACGACTAAAACGCCTTTCCTTTTGAAAATCGGTTCAGTTTTGACAAAGTTATAGGTTCTGAAAGTTTTGACATAGTTATAGGTTCGGAAAGTTTTGACATGAATTTCGAAAAAAAAAAACATTTGCAACTATGAATGCGGTTTAATTATTGAGATCGAGCCACGACTAAAACGCCTTTCCTTTTGAAAATCGGTTCAGTTTTGACAAAGTTATAGGTTCGGAAAGTTTTAACATGAATTTCGAAAAAAAAACATTTCCAACTATGAATGCGGTTTAATTATTGAGATCGAGCCACGACTAAAACGCCTTTCCTTTTGAAAATCGGTTCAGTTTTGACAAAGTTATAGGTTCGGAAAGTTTTGACATAGTTATAGGTTCGGAAAGTTTTGACAAAGTTATAGGTTCGGAAAGTTTTAACATGAATTTCAAAAAAAAAAACATTTCCAACTATGAATGCGGTTTAATTATTGAGATCGAGCCACGACTAAAACGCCTTTCCTTTTGAAAATCGGTTCAGTTTTGACAAAGTTATAGGTTCGGAAAGTTTTGACATAGTTATAGGTTCGGAAAGTTTTGACAAAGTTATAGGTTCGGAAAGTTTTAACATGAATTTCGAAAAAAAAAACATTTCCAACTATGAATGCGGTTTAATTATTGAGATCGAGCCACGACTAAAACGCCTTTCCTTTTGAAAATCGGTTCAGTTTTGACAAAGTTATAGGTTCGGAAAGTTTTAACATGAATTTCGAAAAAAAAACATTTCCAACTATGAATGCGGTTTAATTATTGAGATCGAGCCACGACTAAAACGCTTTTCCTTTTGAAAATCGGTTCAGTTTTGACAAAGTTATAGGTTCTGAAAGTTTTGACATACTTATAGGTTCGGAAAGTTTTAACATGAATTTCGAGAAAAAAAAACATTTGCAACTATGAATGCGGTTTAATTATTGAGATCGAGCCACGACTAAAACGCCTTTCCTTTTGAAAATCGGTTCAGTTTTGACAAAGTTATAGGTTCGGAAAGTTTTGACACAGTTAAAGGTTCGGAAAAAATTGACAAAGTTGGAAAGTTTTAACATAAATTTCGAAAAAAAACATTTCCAACTATGAATGCGGTTTAATTATTGAGATCGAGCCACGACTAAAACGCCTTTCCTTTTGAAAATCGGTTCAGTTTTGACAAAGTTATAGGTTCGGAAAGTTTTGACATAGTTATAGGTTTGGAAAGTTTTGACAAAGTTACAGGTTCGGAAAGTTTTAACATGAATTTCGAAAAAAAAAAACATTTCCAACTATGAATGCGGTTTAATTATTGAGATCGAGCCACGACTAAAACGCCTTTCCTTTTGAAAATCGGTTCAGTTTTGACAAAGTTATATTTTCGGAAAGTTTTGACATAGTTATAGGTTCGGAAAGTTTTGACAAAGTTATAGGTTCGGCAAGTTTTAACATGAATTTCGAAAAAAAAAACATTTCCAACTATGAATGCGGTTTAATTATTGAGATCGAGCCACGACTAAAACGCCTTTCCTTTTGAAAATCGGTTCAGTTTTGACAAAGTTATAGGTTCGGAAAGTTTTGACATAGTTATAGGTTCGGAAAGTTTTGACAAAGTTATAGGTTCGGAAAGTTTTAACATGAATTTCGAAAAAAAAAAACATTTCCAACTATGAATGCGGTTTAATTATTGAGATCGAGCCACGACTAAAACGCCTTTCCTTTTGAAAATCGTTTCAGTTTTGACAAAGTTATAGGTTCGGAAAGTTTTGACATAGTTATAGGTTCGGAAAGTTTTGACAAAGTTATAGGTTCGGAAAGTTTTAACATGAATTTCGAAAAAAAAAAACATTTCCAACTAAGAATGCGGTTTAATTATTGAGATCGAGCCTCGACTAAAACGGCTTTCCTTTTGAAAATCGGTTCAGTTTTGACAAAGTTATAGGTTCTGAAAGTTTTGACATATCTTATAGGTTCGGAAAGTTTTGACATGAATTTCGAAAAAAAAAAACATTTGCAACTATGAATGCGGTTTAATTATTGAGATCGAGCCACGACTAAAACGCCTTTCCTTTTGAAAATCGGTTCAGTTTTGACAAAGTTATAGGTTCGGAAAGTTTTGACATAGTTATAGGTTCGGAAAGTTTTTACAAAGTTATAGGTTCGGAAAGTTTCAACATAAATTACGAAAAAAAAACATTTCCAACTATGAATGCGGTTTAATTATTGAGATCGAGCCACGACTAAAACGCCTTTCTTATTTGAAAATCGGTTCAGTTTTGACAAAGTTATAGGTTCGGAAAGTTTTGACATATTTATAGGTTTGGAAAGATTTGACAAAGTTACAGGTTCGGAAAGTTTTAAAATGAATTTCGAAAAAAAAAACATTTGCAACTATGAATGCGGTTTAATTATTGAGATCGAGCCACGACTAAAACGCCTTTCCTTTTGAAAATCGGTTCAGTTTTGACAAAGTTATAGGTTCGGAAAGTTTTGACATAGTTATAGGTTCGGAAAGTTTTAACAAAGTTATAGGTTCGGAAAGTTTTAACATAAATTTCGAAAAAAAAACATTTCCAACTATGAATGCGGTTTAATTATTGAGATCGAGCCACGACTAAAACGCCTTTCCTTTTGAAAATCGGTTCAGTTTTGACAAAGTTATAGGTTCGGAAAGTTTTGACATAGTTATAGGTTTGGAAAGTATTGACAAAGTTATAGGTTCGGAAAGTTTTGACATGAATGTCGAAAAAAAAAACATTTCCAACTATGAATGCGGTTTAATTATTGAGATCGAGCCACGACTAAAACGCATTTCCTTTTGAAAATCGGTTCAGTTTTGACAAAGTTATAGGTTCTGAAAGTTTTGACATAGTTATAGATTCGGAAAGTTTTGACATGAATTTGGAAAAAAAAAAAACATTTCCAACTATGAATGCGGTTTAATTATTGAAATCGAGCCACGACTAAAACGCCTTTCCTTTTGAAAATCGGTTCAGTTTTGAAAAAGTTATAGGTTCGGAAAGTTTTGACAAAGTTATAGGTTCGGAAAGTTTTAACATGAATTTCGAAAAAAAAACATTTCCAACTATGAATGCGGTTTAATTATTGAGATCGAGCCACGACTAAAACGCCTTTCCTTTTGCAAATCGGTTCAGTTTTGATAAAGTTATATGTTCGGAGAGTTTTGACATAGTTATAGGTTCGGAAAGTTTTGACAAAGTTATAGGTTCGGAAAGTTTTAACATGAATTTCGAAAAAAAAAACATTTCCAACT
>JAWNNV010000545.1:0-56293 GCA_035044485.1 Scaptomyza reducta
TATATATATATCTATCTATATATATATATATATAAAGGAAGCAACAAAATGGCAACGACTTGAACTTATCCTGTTAGGCATATTGAAAGTTGGCTAATTATTCATATACTTTAAAAACATTCACACGCAGATTTTAGTGGCATATTTGACTATTTTATAAATAGTTTCACACTGGCTCTTAACATTTTATTTCGGGTAGGGTATATAAAAGCATCTACTTCAACACATTTTCCCTTGGGATGGTCTTCATGTTTTACTGGCGATTTCTTTTTAATACCAACAAAGCACCGCCGTGAGATGTACATTAAAAAATGGCTCACAGAAAAATGTTGTGTTATGAAAGGAAAATGTTTGCTTCGACTTTTGTTGGTATTAAAGAAATAGAGGAAGTGAGAGAGAGAGAGAGAGAGACGCAATTTATTCAAAGCGAAGTGCTTCTGCTCTTATTGCAGTCAGGTATGCTCAGAAATAAAATTGCGATTTTAAAATGCATGAATATATATCGATTTATATTTATTAAAGTTTTCTTTTAGCATATGAAAGTAGAGTAGGTAAAAAGAAAGTTATTGAGAGTGTTTGTTAAGGAAATATTTTATGATTATGGAAAATATATATTATTGCATATTTAACTTTGCGACCTTTCTCACTTAAAGTATAAACTTGAACGTAAATCAATTACCTAATACATTTGCTGCCCATCTCCTAAGCACTCAAAGTTGCATACTCAATGTTCATTAAGTTACTCAACACTGGCAAAGACATTTTAAATATTCAATTGCATGCGCTGTAACAAGTTTTGGCTAATTAATTTAACTGTCTGACCTCCGACAACAGTTTTACTCATCACAACGACGACGACGACCATCATCATAATGTTTGATCATTATCATGATTGGGAGTTGCCGGTGTGGCCTCGTTAGAAAGCCATCAAAATAGCCAAGGACTATTGCCAGCTGTTGGCAACTCAGTGTCAGGCTGTGAAAATTCATTAAGCTATCTTTATCTTACTCTCTTTCTCTTCCTCACACACTCTTTTTGTTTTTGGCTTCCCGGAAACTTGTTGGGGCTATGAAATAAGTGCCAGGCCAAGTTAATTGAACACTGTAAGAGCAGTTGCCTTCAAACTGTATGCAATTGCGAAATTGTGAAAAATAAGTTCAAGAGAATTTGTGTTTTTTTCTTCTTTTTTTTTGTGGTGTGAGCTGCAAAAAGTTCGAATGAATTTTTGAAATATTTATTAGCCAGCTACAACTTTTCGGCAATGGGCCAATGCCAGCCAAAAGGCTCACGCACACACATACACACACCGATAAAAAATTTGCAAAGAATTTGTTATATATATTCGAGAGCCGTCTGCAGCAGAAACATTCATCCATTGATTCACTTCATTCATTTGCGGCACAAAAGTAGTAAGCTCAACTTTCGAACGCAAGTTAAAAAAATTCTTGACTATTTTTGAAATTGCTTTTTATATTGTGCAAAAACTTTTGCTTCACACTTGTTATGCGTGTGTGTGTGTTACCCAGTCATTTCACACTCAATCGCATTCCCGGGTTTGCATATTCAATTAGGTACAAGGCTCAATAAAAATAGTATAAAAAAGAAAGCTCACAGCAAAATTGCATTGCAAAGTTCTTCCCCAAAGTTGTGGATCAATGACAAAAATAAAGAAACTTTTGAAATTTATCCATGTCATGTGATTAAAGTTTTACATGAGCTCCATACACTAGTCCTCTTAAACCACTTCTTCATCGCTCTCTGACCCTATAGCTCTGCTTCTTCTGCATGGACAAACAGCTGAGCGAGCAGAAATTTCCCTTTTTGCTATTTGCATAAGCGAAGTAGCAGCATCAGCCAAGTTTTGTGACAATTGTGAAAGGCAGTTCCGAGCACAAAAGCTTTCGCTTCGCACTCGACAGATAAATGCCTTGCCATGCAGATATATGAGTGTGTGTATGTGTATTTACGTGTGTACATGTGTTTATGTGTGTTTATGTGTATACATGTGTGTGTGTGTTGCGCGTGTTGCTTTGTTACTAAACAAAAGTTAAGTCATAAATATTTTCCGAGTTTTTGACTTAAAATTTATCAACGATATCCGCCATGCGACACAAGAGTGCAAAAGAAATATTTGAGAAGGAGAATGAGTAAAAGCAAGGGGTTTGTATAAATGGGAGGCACACACGCATAGAAAGTTGCAACTAATGCATAAATGTACATGTATACATATCTTATTTTCATTCAGTTAAGCTCTATTGAAAAACTGTCAGTAAAAAGTTATATTAAATGGTTTAACAACTTAATTTATTCTCTGCTTTAGCCTACGGTTATTTTTTTCAAGCGTTAATAAGCTTTGATTAAATAAAACTAACTTTAAACATGCCATTTCAATAAAGTATGGTCAAATATTTGGCAGCCACCTTTAATAAAACTTTACGCACTAATAAAAAGCGTCTTCTCCACTGATATTTTGTTGGTGCCTTTTCATATTCACTTTTAACAGTCCTTATTTTGTAATAGCTTCGAACTGTTCTCGAGTTTTCCCTTTTCACACACTCACTTAACAAATTTAAGCTCTATTGAAAGTCACCCTTTAAAAAGGTCCAAAAGGTGTAGCATACCTTTCAGGGTCTGCTTAAGATATTTCATTTTGGCCCCTTGTTAATAAGCTTGAGTTGACCTTTATCACGAAGAAGCCCAAAGGGCAAGGAAATATATTTATTTGGCCAGTGGAAAATAATCTTATCTTGCCGTCAGAAACTCTGTGTTTTACACATCATTGACCGCGATTTTAATTATTCGAATGTAATAATAAAAAAAAGGGTAAGGCGATAACTGCCGCCGTGCAGTCGGCAGTAAGGAATACGAAAGAAAAACTCATCAGTAATCGAAGTAGCGGTAAAATTATACCCGGCGACAAGTTTCAGAGCACGACAAAGGAATAAAAAGTGAAGAAGAAAGAGTAAGCGAAAGCATACAAAATGACGAAGAAAATTAATTTAAAAGGCCAGGGAAATCGGAAAAAGTCAAAAGGCAAATTTCAAAGTTGAGCAACGACGAACGAATCGAGTCCAACGAGGCTTTTTTAATTAAGTTGACGAGTAAAGCTGATCGAAGGCAATGACACTGTCTCTTCAGTACAGAGGGACAAAGATAGCATTTATCACAACACGAACAATAGACACGCTAGAGCACAGGCAAGAGAGAGAGAGAGAGTGGGAGAGCGAGAAATGGCTGGCTGGTTGTTATGTAAATACGTTTAAATACAAAGCAACGTCCACACAATGGGCATAAAAGGCAGCCAAGAAGGAAGCAAAGCCTGCGCTTGCAGTCGCTGATAAGCAATGACAAACAGCTGGTATTCAAAGAGGAGGAGCCCGAAATTTCTGCAACTGACAGGCAACAAAACAAAAGCACCTAAAAACTGGCGCACGCTTAAGGATCCTAAGCTGAGGTGTATTATTTCTGTGTATCCTGATACCCAAGCGCCGGCAGTCAGGCAAATTAATGCAGCACATAAATTGCCTTTCGCTTATCTCGAAAAAAAACCTTTGCGCCAAATATGCATTTGTCAGAAGTTAGTTAAAGGCGTGCCTTCATCGTCTTAGTCGTCCAGAGTTTTGCGCTTAATTGGAAACACACAGCAGACAATGACACGAGTTGCAAATGTGCGGAACAACATTACTCTAGCTGATAAATAGTTGTTTCGTTCATTAGTAAACTTCATGAAGACCGTACTTTTAAATGCACCATAGCAAAAGTGACGGAAAATGTTATGAAAGGTACATTTATATAAAACGGACTTAATTGCTATTATCCGTAACATCGGCCGTTCCGTGCAGCAACAAGCTCTTCCTTTGGTGTGAAAACTTTTTGATGCACTATTTTATCATTATAATTTAAGTGCCAAAACTTTGTGTATAGTGTATATAAGTTGATGTCACATAAACACAAACAAACGCATACATATAAAACTCAATATAAATATATATATGTATGTATATATAAACTCGCATAGTTTTCATTAAAAATTCTGCATGTTTGTCAGCATGGCAGCAGGGGTGCCATAGGATGGGCTAGATATGTAGGTGGGCGTGACGGAGAGCTACAAAACGTTAGTTGCAACTACTGCAACGAACGCCCACTGCTAAATACAATAAAAGGAAAGAAAAACAAGGGCTGGGCAAATAATTCACGAATGGAGGGTGGAGTCGCCACTGTAGAAGTAGTAGAGCAAATGGCAAAAAGTCGCTGGCTGCATGTTTATTAATTTGTTTTTTGTTGCTGCTGCTGTATAGTAAGCTACTACTCGTGTTTCACTTGTAACTTGTTTGCCCAGTTAGTTGGCTTGAGTTTCGCCGAGTTTGTCAAATGGAATTTGCTGCTGGCGAGTCAACAAAGCAGAAATTACAGCGGTAATAGGATAAATATTAGCAACACTCTTGCAAGTTTCATTATTTTAATCTAACGATTGTTATTCTTCAGAAATGTAAGACTGCTCATATATTTGTGTAAAGCAAAAACAAATGTTCAAGAGAGAGAAAAATGGCAAAGTTGTCTCAAAAATATATTCCATATTTTATTACGACACAAAAATAAAATTATATAAAAATTACAAATTTATTTTAAACATTTCGGTTGAAGCTTTCAAACAAATATTTGTAAATTTTAAACATTTTATAATATAAACATTCACTTTTTAGGAAATCACTTAACTGTGATAATGATTATTAGTATAATATTAAGTATACGCTATTATTAATTTGCAATTTGAGTTAAAGCTAATTAACTAATAACCGCATTAACTTCTAGTTTCCGCTTGCGGCTTCAGTTATGACAATTTTACAGCCACGTTGGCATTGTTTAATTATGCAAATTCGCGACCAATAAGTCTGAGAAGGGATTCACTTGAACAATGGCAATTACCGGCAACAGTAAGTAAATGGAACTTCAATGTTAATTCGTTGGTGGAAAGAGGTTAAATGAGTTTTGACGCTTAGAAAAGTTGAAGACTGAACTCTTTTAATAAATTGAATTTGTAGTAGCTGCCATTTAAATACAATGGGCTGCCCATTGTGAATGATACTAATTTCAATTGGGTGCAAGATGGAAGCAAAGCCACTCAACTCAAATAAGTTGTAGAACAAAAGGCTCGCTGACAGTTTTCGCCACCTGAGCGCGTCTCAATTGAAAACTCAAATGCCAACTAGAAAGACCTTAACAGCCACAAAAAGTAACAGCCATTGCGAAATTCACTTTCAAATGCTAGACTTGTAACTGTGGAGCAATCAAAAAAGTCCGGTATATATATAAGAGGGCGGCACAAAAAGTTTAGGCATGGTTCGGAGATGGTAAATACATCATTTGTGATAAACTAGAAATTACTCAATGATTTCAAGATATCTTCAAAAGGAAAAAGGTGGTCTTATATTTAATTATCAAAAATATAAAGGGTTGTTTTTTTTAGAGGTATAGAACTTGAAGTTGGCAACACTTTATTAACTGGCGGCCATTTTGTCAGCAGTTAAGTGATTTATGTTTAGTTTGGTTTGGCATTTCAACATGAATAGACTGACGCTTGAACAACGCTTCCAAATTGTGCAAATTTAATCATGGTTCTGTTCGAAGTACGTATCGCGCATTACGTCCATTTTACGGTCAACATAATCGTCCATCAGAGCAATTAGTTCGATTAACTATGGAACGTTTTTGCGACGTTTACTCTAAATGATAATACGCATCCACAGACATGTTGTACAGTACGTACAGAAGAAGTCATTGCCGCTGTAGAGCGTAGCGTAGAGGAAGACCCGAATCAGTCAATCCGCCATCGAGCACAGGAATTGAATTTGTGTCCATCCACTTTATGGAAGTTTTAAAGTCGTCGAAAATTGGACCTCTAGATTGGACTACGTCCGAGCCAGCCGTGGCGGACATATGCCAGAAATCATATTTAAATTTCGAATAAAGTAAATTTCATATCAATAAAAAAAAATCATCTTTGTTTTATTCCATTTCAAAATTCTATACCTCTAAAAGAGGGTGTTCTTTTTATACATATAGTTTCCTATAGTTTTTCTCGCTGTTATTATTTCGTTTCTTTCATCACACCCTCGCATTTCATAGAGCATTTCTATATTGCTGCCATTATAGCCAATTGGTGTGTGTGTCTGGCGGTTGGCTGCAGTTACTTGACAGTTACTTAGTGTACACATAGAGAGAAAAGAGGGAGAAAGTGCGAAGGGGGGCGAGAACGCAAGTGAATTGCTTGTCTGGTCTGTGTGTGTTTCAATTGTGTGACAAAGTGTATCAGTTAAAGGAATTTTGTTAGATTCGCTGCCGCTTCACTGAAATCAGATTAAAGTTTGCCCAAGCAGTCGACCAATGCCACATTGGTAACACCTGCTGCTAACCCTTGGCAACAACAACAACAACAATACTTGCCACAAGTGATAGACAACCAAGAGTGGAAGAGAAAATGAGAGGAAAAGGACATAAAACTTTTCCCAGTACACACAGAACTTTAATATCTGCACGGAGGTGCCGTTAAATAGAAGTTGAACTCCCATAACATAACAAACTTTAGCTCAAAATGAGCTTTGAATAGATTTCCATGTGCGATTACATACACACAAACACACACACACACACACATACACATATATATGCATAGGTATTTACATGTCTGTGAAGTAAAGTTTTAATAGTCTAACATTTGAGTGTTCTAATGATATGCTAAACTGCCAAACGAGAGGTCCTGCCTTCAAGTTTACCTTGTCCAACTCTTCCTGCACTCTGGCAAATTGTTACAATTTGGAAAGTTTATCATCATTTGATGCGGGCTGCTGCTCAGCAATACCATGGAGAGTAAAACCAAAACATTAGTTGGACATTTACTCTATCTACGTCAACTGGAAATTGTCTTGCGGGCAAACGCTTGGAAACATTCGGAAAGACAAGTACAGAGACAGACGTAAAAATCTATCAAAAAGAGTCGTTGGCGTAAGTGGATAAGTTTCAATGGAATTTTGTTGTTAGCTAGGATGGAATTAGTGCATAAATGACTGTACGGTATAGTATGTGGGCAACATAACTTATATTATTTGGCACAAAAGTCTGACAATCTCCAATATTAGAAACGATATTTCGGTTTCAATTCCTTTACACTTTGTCAAAAGATATAAAAGTTATTTTCGTCACCTTTTATAATATAATCTATTATTTTGCTAATCTGTGTTCAATTTGAATATAACCTTCAAAAAGTTGCAAGTACTTAGTTTTTTTATTGAGTACTCACCTTGCCCAAATTGACGAAACCGTGCTCCTTGGCAACCGTATCGGCGATATTGTTGGCATCACCGTTTGGTATATGCACCGCCCAGGTGTGCGTATAGTGGCCAGCATCTCTGCCGCTGTTGAGACTGTTGCTGCTGGCGGCAGCTCTGTTGGTTTTGGCCTTCTCATAGTCGAGAACGTAGGGCGGCAGCAGTGGCGATTGGGCGTGGCCGGATTCTACTTTGGCCGCGAAACCGACATTAAAATTACATAAAAAAACTACGACGCTAATTTGCAAAAAGAGCAACACTAAGGACGTTGGATTTGTAGAATGTCTGCTGTGATAGTTTCGTTTCGTTTTGTTGTTGCGCGTTAAAAAACTAGTTTTGAATAAATTGCAATTGAAATTTAAACTTGTTATATCACATTCAATGATTGTTTCTTGTTCTTGTTGTTGTTGCTGCTGATGTTGCTGTTGTTGTTGTTGCCAGGAGTTAATTGTTGCTGCAGCATTCGCATGCATCGCTTTTGGCCGGCAACTTCTTGTGTTAGCAACATGTTGCCGGAACTGTGTTAGTTTCCTATGTTGCTGACTGTGTTTGTTGCTATTGTTGTTGTTGTTGTTATTGATGCAATTGTTACCGCAGTTGTTGCTTTTGTTGCTATTTGGCTGCCTGCTCCATCGCACGACGTCGTTTTTCATTGTGCGTTCGATTTTGTGTTATTTTATTGAAGACGTCGCTGCTCTTTCCCTATCTCTCTCTCTCCCGTAAGTGTTGATGCAAATGTTTGTGTGGGAAGGTCTGACTGTGTGTGTATGTATGTGTGTGCGTAAGTGCTGTGATTCCTCTGCGCTGATTGCCAGCTGTAGGTTTGTTCTTGACTTTGAGTAGCTACTGTAATCGCATTACTGTCGCATTGAGTAGAAGCTGTAAATAGAAGAACATATGATTGAAATTCGCATAATGTTTTTCTTTATATTTGTTAGCAGCAAATAGAATGACTTAAATAGAACTGTGTGCACATGAAATGGAGGATCTTTCTACCGACTAATGATAGGTAAAATAAACAGTAGAGAAATCTTTTTATTATTGTTTTTATATAGTTTGGTATATTTATGCATGAATTTAAATAAATTAAAAATAATAATAATAATAAATTATAATGCATAAAAATAACGCTTTGTACTAGGGAACAGAATTATTAATAAAAAATATATATATTAAACACATATAATTATGTTTATCAGTTGTTCAGTAAAAACAATAACAAACAATTAATCTCGCTCAAATTAAATTTAAATAATTTTTTACATTCCTATAAGAAGTTTTGTTAAAAATATGTTTTTTAAATGATGATATTTGAAATATGTAAAACTTTATTGGTTCTCTTTACTTCATAGTATTATATTTAATAGTAAAACCTTTTAAAATTATTAAATCCAAGCTATAATAATCAATAAGCTAAGAGACAACTTGCCAAACTCGACAAAAGAAATTCCCAAACCTAATCGTTGTAGAAAGTATCATGAGATCTTAGTTACAACGAACTTGAAACAAGTTGCAGAGCTGCCTTAATAACTGTTTAACTTATATAAAGCATTTGCCAGTGTTGCTACATACTACTAATACAGAAAATAAACAGCACTTAGCAAAAGCTTTAAGCCACAACTTGAATAAGGGACAGTAAACGAGACAAAAAGGATATATATATAGTGAGAGAGAGAGGGCGAAAAAGAAGTTATGTGCCTGCAAATGACATATCCAATTTGTTAACAACTACACAACACTAGAAAAGTAAGAAGAAGAAAATGACACAAAAACTGCGCTCATTAGTCGTCTGCAAAACTTATGAGCCAAAGCCATCAAGAGTCACAGCAAAAAGTATTTGCCAATTTGGTATAGCATTTCTTCTTCTTTTTCCCATTCGTATTTGGTATTGGCAAACATTTAGCCCCAAGGGCTCAAATCCGCATTGATTGTCACCCAAAAGTCGCAAATGAGGCAAGGCAGAGAGAGATTGTCCAACTGGCTTTTGACTAATGCCATTGTCGAAAATATGCCCATGACTGATGATGGCCGCGAGGATAAACAGTCCACAAAAAGCACTACGAACTGTCATAATTTCGCCCAGCTATTGTGTGTGATTGAGTAAGGAGGATTTTCTGGATTTCAAATAGCCAGCCAGTGAGCCATCCAGCTAGCTAGCGTGGCTACGTAATTAAAGCCATGGGGACACACAACGGAAATGCGCAACACCATCAGCACCATCAGCATCAAGAGCATCAATAGCATGACATCAACGGCAACGGATGTTGCGGCGTCCGACGTTCGGACATGATAATCAATAGCCAAGTGGATAGGAAATTGAATTTTGCATACGACAATAGTGACGCATTTGAATAAAATCGTATTGATGCTTAGCAGCTGGGACTCGTTGGGCAAAAAATATAATTATCTCTTTGACATTTAAATTTTGTCAGCGGAAATAATTAAGAAAAAAACAAATATTTCTTCTTGAACATTCTTGAAAATTAAACAAATAGTTAAATAATGCTTGTAAGCTTGTAGCTTAAACGTTTAAATCTTTGCAGACACAGCAAAGAAAGAATATTTACATATATTTTTAGGCAAAAGTTTGATTAATGCTCAAGCATCTTTATTTGCAGTTAGTTTACGATCCGTTATTCGAAACTGTTCAATAAGGAAAATATTAGCCCTCCAGTCGACTGTCATTTTATAATTGCATAATTTCTTCATTGTATTTCCAATAGTATTATAGAGTTGCTCTGGATTCAAATTGGGATGCCACATATCTTTAAACGGGTTCAGCGTTAGTCCTAGATGCTGGTGCCCGGCAAAAGCAAAATCCTTTTTCACATTCGCACTGCCAACTGCATCCATGCTGCAGATATAGGGTTTCAATGTTCTTGAATCCAGGCCGGCAATCACGAGCTCAACATGCAAAGCATGCGAACGTTTCTCATAAAGCAGGGCAGACAAATTTGAAGTCAGCTCTTCGGGAAATATTTCACGACAATTTTCCGCCTCAAGGATATTTTTGTGAAACACAAGATTTTTATATAACAATATTATGTCTTCTTGACGGCCAATCATACCCAAATATAAGTGAGTTCCCATTTTATAAAGGCAATTGTTATTTTCGCCAGCTTCCTTTCCAAATACGGCAATGGCCACACAATCCTTGCCTGCCATAACAATTAGACTACTGCCACAGCATTCAGTTTCGTTTGTGTCCATTATAAGAAGTGAGAAAAAGCAGAATTATTTGTTAGGCAATAAAGAGTTTGATTTGAAACTCAAATCCTTGTCATATTAAACACTTTTTAATAGTAAAAACAACTTGCCAAAAAATGTTAAATAATCCTTGATAAAGTCAAGTGTTTGAAGTCATAAGCGTGTGCAACATATTTCTCAAAATTTTGGTTGCTAAAGTTTCGACAAAAAAAAAAAAAGTCATTAAAAACTTGTACTCAAAAGTTTTTTTTTGTTTTAGTTCTTTTGGGACACAGTCAAAGTGCAATTTCAATGCAGTCTTATCGGCTGTAATGCACATGAATGCACACACATACACTCGCACACCTCTAGATGAGGTTCTTTTGTACGCTGACTTCCGCATTGAAGTCAAACTCAAAAGCCCCCAACAACAAGAAATTACTGACACGACATTTGCCAGCAGGCAGCAGGCTTCTGGTTCGGCTTCGGCTTCTGCTGCTGGCCTGGTAAACTTTTGACTTTGAGTGACGGCATTTGTCAGCGACAGACACAAAGTAATCATTACTTGGCGCGCGAGCGCATTACACTCTTGCGCTTGCATTGAAGTTGGCGCACTAAGCGTATACTTAATAATAAGAAAATAAGTGCCTGTCAGCACAGAAGGGGAGTGCAGGGCGGCAATGCAACCTCACATCCAAGCGAAAAGTGCAAAACGGTGTCAAAGTCAACAACATAAAAACAAACAGCAAAAAATAAAAAGTATCATTTTGCTCATCAAAGGGGGCGTACAAAGAAGCAAACAAAAAATGGCGTCAAACTACAGTTGGCGATGACGACGTCCTGTCTGCAAGACTCCAAAGAGTGTAAAATGTTGCAACGCCAACTTGACAACTTGCAGACAAATTGAGTTGTTTTTGTTGTTTTGTTTCTGTATCAGCTCTAGGCGAACACACGCCGAGTATTGATGTGGTCCCTGACTGCCTTAAAGTGGAAGCAGAGAGTAAAACTAGCACCACAGTTGCATTTTAAACAGCCTCAGGTGTAAGTAGCTGTTAGAGATCAGTATTTTATTTACATCATACTGTTGATTAGTAGATTGAGTAGGTAAATCCTGTAACTGTAGTTATTAAAGGGCAAATCTTCAACTTAAAACAACAAAAAATAACTGTTAAGGTAAAATTTGTGAAAATCGTTTAAATCTATTTCAAATTTCTGATTATTATTATGAAAAGTTTCTATAAATAAATATATTTGTATTACAATTTATTTTTATAATTCTTAATTTATTCAAAAATTTCTTTTAGTTGTTTTTTTTTCTTTCCACATTTGAACCTGACAACTGATTTTCTTTTTATATATTTGGCAAATCAACTTAATGAACAAAAACTGTCGATTAAGAATCCCAATCAATTCACAATTAAGAACCCAAAAGACTCGCACATCAATTAAGAGCTGACCAAAATACACAACACAAAACCCTAATTGCGAAAGCCACAAATCGAGAACAAAGTACTGAGAAGTTGCTTGATGCATCCAAATAAGAGAGAAAATGTATCTTAAAACAGAAAGCAAAAATTGAATACAGTAGGAAAAAGCATATAAAAGAAGAAGAAGACAGCTGCATCAGCTTAGGAGTGAGTAGAAGTTCAACATAGCAAGAGGTCGGCCTACAAGCAGTTTTTCGTAAACATTCCGACACTTGGCTGCTTGGGCTTTGGACTTTGTGGCTGGCAAATAGCTCAGCTGAGAGTGAAAGAAGCTCAGCAGCTTGCACGAGACACTGCAAAGAATTGCTTGTGAATCTTGGCACGAAAAAAATGCAGAATCAGGACATTAATGATTAAATTAGTAATTTGTTTATGTCAAAAAACAAATAATATCTTCATTGAACTGAAATTTCATAAAATGTTAGCAATTGAATTCGTTTTGTTTACAGTGTACATGTAAAACACAGTATGAAAGCCGCGTTAGAGACACTCACAAACAACAGGCTGGTGGGCCGAGGGAATCTTTCCCCTCGGGTCCACACTTTGAAAACCGATGCCAAAACACATTAAGCTGATGCCTTTGAAGGCGCCTGCAGCGGCAGTTAACAGCTTAAAAAGGCAACAAGAGTCAAAAGCCAGAGCCAAAGTGCAGCGACAAGTGTAGAGTAGAGAAAACGAGAGAGGGAGGAGAGTGTGTGTGAGAGAGAGAGGGAAAAGTGGTTAAAGAGAAAAGCAGGTCGACGCCTTTTGTTGACGCATTTGTGTTGTGTTTTTCTTATGTGTGAATGTGTGTGAATGTGCGAGTGTGTGAATGTGTTTTTTGTATGGATGAAGCTGCTTTTTGCTCCTTTAGCTTCTACATCTGCTGCTGCTGCTGCTTCTCCTGTGTGGTTCCTTTAGTTGTTTAATGATAGTTTGCCACAAAGCCAAATATGCCAGTCTCTCTCCAGTCTCTCCTTCTAACACAACTCGACAGATGTTTTTTGTGCTAACCCGCAATCGCGGCTGCAACTGGAGCACAAAGTCAACAACAAATGGGCCCGGTTAACGCCCGCAGAAAAGCGGCTGCTGGTCGGTTTACTTTTCGCCGGTGAAAGGCATCAACAATAAGAAAAAAAACTACATTAAGAAGAAAGACGCTCAGATGGGAGTTGTGTGATGGGAAGTGTTTCACGCAAAGAACGCAAACTGACAGCGACAAGCAAAACAAAAATATGTAGAAATGGAATGGACTTAACTAGATGTCTAAATGAAGTCCATAGTGCAACTGTGTCTTTGATGTTCATACACTATAAATCATGTTTTGAATTTGACATGTGCAATAGTTGAAATGCATTTTGTTTGCCTTATAAATTGTTTACACATATTCATCATGCAGTTAAGCCTAATATTTCATAAAACTTAATAAAAATAATATATCAAGTCTACATAATGAATTATTAGGCCTATATTTGTAATTAGGAAATGAAAATTATTTAGCCCATATAAGTATGCTATAGTATATATTATAATAAGTATTAATGCTAGTATTACTAAGTATTAATGCTATAATAAATTTATAGTATAAGTATTAATGCTATAAATAATAATTATAACTAATCTTAATAATCCTGAATTTCAGACAAACTATATATCTGATGAATACCAACATAAATGTAAAGAATTTTATTTTTTACAATTTTTCTTATAACTTAAAATGTTTTAAGTTTTCTATAAGTACTGTATTTGCATTGGGATCGAAAACAAAAGAACCTGCAGACTTCGGTGAGTGCGACCAAAGAGAATGCGCTTTTCAAAACATGCTTTCAAATGCAGTTAATGTGCAGCGCAATGTAAGTATTCAAAAAAAAAGTAGAGTGAAGTTGGAAATGCAAATGGCCAAAACTCATAAACAAAACATAAACAGAAGAACTCTAAAAAGATTATAAAAACACATGAACCCACTAAATGATTAGTTTTAAGTTAAAAATATGTGAGTTAAACACAGTTTGCATGAAAATAAAAGTTCTTCTTTATAAAATAATAAGTTATTTTGAGTTCCATAGCTTCCGTTGTTATATAAACTTGGTTTTTAATTCTGCCTTAAATTGTTCAATCAGTCAACGGCATTGCGCAATTATAAGCCTATCTTTCTCTCTAATGCACTTTGCTTTTTTTGATCGCTTTACACAACTGACCAGGCAGATATTTAATCATTTGGCTTTGTTTGCCTTTCGGTCAGATGTGAATGGTTATGTATGTATGTTAATAAGAAATCTGTGCGTATGTGTATATGTATTATCCCATAAGGCAACTTGTGTATTTCATTAAAATTAAAATTTCTTACGCCCAGCGGATTTTCATGTTAATGCGCCAACACGATTGCGTGATTTCAGTGGAATGAACCAAAAAAAAAAGAAGAAAAAAAAGGATGGCAAAAACTGCAATTGCAATGGAAAAGCAGCAAATATGCAATACAATTTCCATTACATGGCACTGCGCCATAATTGAGTTTTCCATGGTCAGGCCGAATAGAAAATGCACAAACTGCACTTCCTGCTGTACATGTGTCATCCAGAGACAGAGTGCAAAGGAGCGAGAAAGACAGTGAGTGATAAAGATTGTTTCAGATACTGTGAAAGATAGGCACAAAAAAAAAACAACACACTTTGCCCTTTTGTCTTGGCTTTCATTTGCGAAATTAACTGCAGAAGCTGCGCAACAAAAATGAGGGAAGCTGAAGGGTAGAAGGACTAACCTCTTTATGTCTATTCAGTGCGTTGAATAACGCTTAATGCAAGCATCTTGAGCTTCCCGACAATAGACGTCCGCACCTAAAAACAGTACGCAGCTCTTTTAAAATTAATGTTCAAAACAAAGGCAGCGCCTAAACGACAACAACTGCAGCTGAATCAAGTGCTTGGCTTGTAAAGAACCTCTCAAGGCTCGCAACTCAACTCAACTGAACTTCAACTCTGCTGCTCATATACAACACAGGATAATTATTCCATCTACTTGAAAGGGCCTACAAAGCAAGCAGTTGCTTAAATACTCTAGGCTAGGCATATCCTTAGGTACTTGCGTTGAGTTAAAATTATATTTTGAGGAAATAAATGGGAAGCAAGAAATTTATTATCGGTTTAAGCTTACTCAGCAATGGTTTTTAATGTTTTTTTTTTTTTTTAATATCTAAATAACATTTATATTATTTATTTAAAATCTTAATCATATTGAGCCATATGCAAAATTGCTTTCATATTTATGAAGTTTTAAAAATTCGCCAAAAATCCTCAATAAAACTGTAATTATTGCATTTGTTCTTTCTGTTTTCATTCACTATTAGTTAATGCTATAATTGAATAAATATAATGCAACATAATGCGGCTAACTTAATTCGCTAACAGTATGAATCTGTGCACATCGAACGAAGAAAATCTCTCAAACGAGCTAACAAACTGCATAAAAAAGTTATAATGCCATACGCCTTTCGTAACGTAAACGCAGCTTAGCTGTTAGGTGCACAAGGCTGCGACGGTGTCAGTGGCAGTGGCAGTGGCAGAATAATGCGGCAGGGAGCCCATCTCCCATTTATCCTGTTGATGCTGATAAGGACACAAGCTGCGGGCTTGTTTAAGTGTAAAGAAAATAAGTGTGAGGTCGTCGTTTGGGGTAGATAAGGAAGTAGGCACTTGGTTGCAGGTGATGCGTTGTATCACTTTGTTGTTCTTGTTTAGCACAGGGTGGCTTTGGTGGGAAGGGAATGGGGGGGGATGGATTCACTTTACAGCTTTACTACATTGATGGTACAGCATTAGCGAGGACAATAAAAATGAAAATGTTGCTCTTTACTAGCGAATATTTTGTTGCCACTGCATATCTAATATGTTGTGGTATATCACAGTTTGTCAGCAGTGGTCAAATCACAGTGTTTGGTGTGACATCCATTTGGTGGCATTAGTTTTGTGTGCTGGCGTTTTTAGGTTGCCCCGCATAGAAACCAAGAACTAAAACGAATAAACAACGAATGTGACTGGCTAATACCCTGTAAAAAAGGATAAAGAGCAAAGCACTAACTAAACTTATTCAATTCGCTAAATTATACAAAACATTGATTTTTTTTAAGTCAATATTCATTTTTTCGATGATTGTAAAACCTGAATATTTTATTTATAAACTTATCTTCGTCTTGACACAATTCCCGTCCGCCTTAGACCTTTTCTTTAAACGTACAGTTCATGTGTTTGCATCCCCGCGAGAGTTGATAGAAAAACTGGCTCGCTTATTAGTATGCAAACAGCGAACTGCAGAAACTTTTTCTTTTTCTTTTTTGGTAGTTGAACCCGCTAGTTGTTTATTCACAATTTATGCGTGTGTATTCATTGAATACCATTTTCGTTCTCGCTCTTACACGCTTCGTCGCATTTACACCTCGCTTTTTTTTGTGGAGTCGGCATTTCAATTAAACTTGGCGCCAAAATGTATGCAACGAAATTTTTTGCTCCGTTTTGTGTCACTTTGCATGCTGCACTGATTTTGCAGCGATTAATTTTTCATTATTATTCAACGAGAATGACAACAGCAACAGCAGCAGAAGCAAATATGCAATGCTAATATTGCTGACATGTGCACAAAAAAAAGAGTTTATATGCTACACATAGTTTCAGTTGCAGATTTGAGAGAGATTCTATAAGAAAAGCATGCACGTCCATCATTTTAAGTGAGTTAAATTGAATATTCAAATAGTGCATTGGTAGTGCGCATTAAAAACAATTGAAATTGGCAAAAACATTAAGAATTAAAAATACCGTATTGAATATGAATTGTAATAAGACTTATAAAATACAAGCTTAAGCTCATTGAAATGACTTAGAATATAAGTGCGAGCGATTAAACTTATACTTGTTTCCTTTCTAATATCCCAACGAAATCATTAAATACCCAAATTAAATATGTGATACAATTCGCGTAGCGAGTTTACATTTGAGCGGTTGCCAAATGTTCATAAAAAAATATAAACCACAAACACATTGTCATAAAGTTTTGGTGGGGAGTTTTGAAAACAACAATAAACATTAAACCGAAAAGCTGAAAAGCTGATGTTAGGTTGTGCCACAACACCGTACTAATATAAACGAACACAAACAACTACTACCTGCCACAAGCACACAAACACACACCACCAAGCTGTTTAAACAATTAGAAAGTTTTTGGCCCTCTGTTAACTCGGTTTATTTCATAGTTGCAGTTGTTGCAACCAAACTTTACATGTTGCTTTAATTATTTGCATTGACAAATTGTTGTTGTTCGCGTTGTTGCAACCTGTTTTGGTGATAACAACAACAATTGAGAAAGTTTCTGCCGCTGCCGCTGCCTTTGCCTCTGTGCTCTCGGACTCTTGTCGAATGCAACGCCACAATGTTTAGCTGTTAATGAGTTACATACAAGCACACACTCATCCAACATCCCCATCCATATTGCCCGCTAAGCTCGTCGCTTCTTTCAGTCATATTTGAATAAAGCTTCAGAAACAGCAACAGCATCCTGCTGCTACTGCTGATGATGCAGCACAATGTGCAACACATGCATAACCCCATCCATGCTACTCCTATGCCATAATCCACTTCAGCTTGTTCGAGTGCGAAGCTTAGAAACCTCGCAACCTCGCATGGTACAGCGAAACCGCATGCATATGCAAAAAACAAGCAACACTGCGTTGCACTCGTTCCTTAAGTGGATAAAATTGCACTGATCAACAGAATTTTTCGTACAACTGCTAAGCTTACTATATTCAAATTTCATTCTATTTTTTTTTTTTCGCGCGCACAGATTTTCATATTCTACACAGCACAGCTTTTCATTATATTCCAATTTTTTTGTTGTTTTTTTATTGTTCTTGCATTTTAAATGTCTAGCGAACAACGTTTCGTATATTTTTTTAAATACCGCTTTTATTTTGCCAACGATTTTCCTTTTTCTGACACCGGAAACAGTTATTAGCGAAATGTCAGAACAAATGACAGTGCGGATTTTTACTTGGACAGTTAGCTAGTCCGTTTCTTTCCCTTGTTTCCTCTTTGTGCATTCCCCAATGTGTGTAGGGTGTATTCGTAAGTGTATGTGTGTGTGTTTAGATTTTTAGCAACAAATTGCTTAAACTGTTTATTCACATGTGCATATTAAATAACTGCAAATCCTTTTCTTTTGTTTTGTTTTCAGCTATTTTAGTTTTGAACAGTGAACGAGCTTTTTGTGGCAAGGTTAAAGTTTGTGGAAATTGTTTGATCAATGAATGTTAAAATAAAATTGGCTAAGAAATGAAAATAAAAATGATGTGTTAAATATTCAACAATAAACACTTAAGAATTCAACAAATTTAAACACTTAATTAAAATGATTCATGAATAAAAGCGATTTATATTTTTTACGTTAACGATTATGCCATAAATTCCAGACGAAAAAAAACAGAAATACTAAGGCAAACTAGACATAAATATATTTATAACGAATACACACGAGATAAGAGCCGTTTGTCAACGCGTTAAGTGCGACAACAAAAACAGCAATGGCCAATAAACAAGTCACCAAAATACTTGCTTTAAAAAACGATGAAGAAGACGAAGTAGAGGGGGTGAAAAGGGCGGATCAGATTTTTGTACGATTACGTGCATTGGTTGAGCCCACACACACACACACACACACACACACACACACACACACACAACAAAAGTACAGATTACAGAATGCTGAATGCACTCAGCGCGCTTCTTTACCCCAGCCAAACCCAAAAAAGTATGCAACAAAATGCGGCTAACAAAGAAACGAAAAACAATAAGCTGCAAATGCAGAACCAGAAGCAGCGCCAAAGCTTTGAGTGCACGAATGAAACAAATTGATATGCAAATGTGCGCCTGGCGAGCATTACACAAGTAGAAAAAAAAAATATACACATATATATATAAGAAAATGGGTGGAAAAAAAATAGAAAGGTACTCGTAATAATAAATAGGGTAAGCGACAGCGCGCGCAACAAAGCGTCTAAAAAGGCAACCGGGGGGTGATAGGGTAGGAAAAGCGAGGGAGGGGCTTGGGACTTACGCCAGGCAAAAGCTGCTTGGATAAGCGACTTCCACTTCCGCTATGGCTATTGTGCTCCTTTCACTGTTCCAGACAGACAGCTGCATGTGACAGACACACAGGCAGGCAACAGTCGGCTACAAATCAGCTCCATAATGTTTCCGCTAAAGTTGTTGCCCCCCAAAAAAAAAAAGTGAGATGTATATATTACGTATACGTGGGCCAACAACGCGCCATCAATAATTTTACAGCAGTTTATGGCTGGCCCCCAATAAAAGGCGAATTCAATTTAAAAATTGGTTTGCAAAAAAAAAATCAGCGTTATGATTTAATACAATGTGCTGCAATTGCAGATACCCTAGTTTAAACTACTAAAAGATGTTAAAACTTAAATTGTAGATCAGGTTTTGAAGGTATCAACAAATATAGCTAGACTAACGAGTTCTTTAGCTACTTTATAAAGCCTTTAATCACAGCTTCTTGCTTTTCAAATACTAACATTCTTTTCTTGATTACAGGGTATCACAAAAGAAAACTTTCAAATGCAATAGTGTGTGCAAACATTTTTAGTATTTTTGCCTAGCACACAAAAAACGAAGATTGAGAATATACGCAAAAAACTTTTGCACGGAATTCAATTTGACGTAACTTTGCTCGCTGGCTTTTTCTATCATCATCAGCATCAGCTGGCGGACTTTTTAGTATGCATTTGTGTGCGGCAAAAAGTTTGCACATTGATTGAAATGCGAAGGCACGACCCAAACACACACACACACATACACATTGATATAGAATCTATATAATATTCTTGGGTGTGCAAATTCAGTTGTTGAACTAATGAGCAATCGCCGGCTGTGGGTCTTAAACTGCTTGGAAACATTTTTGACGCTAGGCTTGGCAAAAGTCATGACAGTCATAAAGTAAACTTTAAATGCTTTTGCCAGTTGGGGTCAGCTTGGCTAAATGTTGCAAAAGTTTTTTGCTTGGGCAAAACTGGAACTTAACTGAAACTGACCCCTCGTGTCACAATGCCATCAAAAATGTCTGCATAATGAGCCGTGTCAGATGCCAGTTGTGCATGGGCCAGTAAATTGACAAAAGAAAGATTGTTTAGCTCGAACCAAAGTTCTATAAATGAGTTACAAAAGTTGTATGGAAAATGTTCAAAGATATTCTAAAAAGTGATGTTGTCAAGCGTAACATATACATTTAATTGAAATATTTAAAGGTTGAGCACCAGTTGAAGAGATTATCTAAATCACATCACTTAGTTGGCATCGCACACAAATCACTCCAACTGAATTCTAGTACTAATACTGAAAAAAAAGCGTAGTCAAAAACTTTTTTTTTTGGCTATCAACCGCAATGAATGATTTGAACACTTATCGCCAATTGAATGAAAGCAAAAAAAAACACGAATCAATGATGCGTAAATGGCATTAAATGCGAAAAATTACACTCAAACGCTTTGGACACTCAAAAATGCACAAAAGCAATCAAAGGATGAAGGCATCAATCGAACGCGTAAAGAAAAAGGAAGAAAACAAGAGCCGACAAACCGTTGAGCAATGAATGGAAAAAAAAACCAGCCTGGACAGTACACAACTCAATGCGCAGACAATCATGATGATGACGATGATGATGATGATGATGATGATGATGACGATGATGATGATGATGATGATAATGATAATGATGTTGTTGTTGGTTGTTGTGGATGATAATAAAGACATGACGACGTGAAGCTGGGAGTATTTGGTGTTCAAGTGCGGTGTGCTCTTTTCATTTTGAATGGCTTTCCATTCAGGATCATGACATAATATATATGTGGAGAGAGGACCAGGTGGTCCCGTTAGGTGTTATCCGGCGCCAGTTATATGAGAACCGAACGCAGCCTCTTGCGCTTCACTGCCCACGAAATCGACAGAAATGATGTTGAAAATCCATGAAGCCTTTTGTTCGCAGCCCAAAAAAACCTTCACATCCCTTCCCAACCCTTCTCTATCTCTCTCACTCACTTTCACTCAGCTGATTGATGTTTCTGATTGAATGAAAGTCGGAGTCTGGCTGCCAAACGGGAACAATGGACGTGGCTTGTTATTTGCGAATTTTCCTCTCTCTCGTTCTCTCTCTCTCTTCATTCGCTATCAACACGCACACACAACAATAACAATAAAAAACGTTCGAGCCACTTGGCAACCCTTATCCGAGTGATTTCCGGTGCCGTTGAGTCTAGCTTAACCCCTTACTTCTCGCCTTTGTGCCTCAACTTTAAACAGTTTGCAGGCATGCACGAACATGTCTGCGGCGCCGCCATTTTTTATTATTTGCCATTCAAATAAAATACATGTCTGAGTTTCAACAATGGCGAAATATGTTCGAAATATGTTTCTAATTGCAACGGAACAAAAAAAAATAACTTTTCACATTTTCCGACAGGACGTGCCCAGATTATTATTAGTAGAGACCATTGTTGGAGAGACTGGACTGCAATAAAGTAATGTTACATCACATGCTATGCATATTAATCAGTTTTCAATTGATGCAAGATATAGATGATTTATTATCATCAATTACGACACGATAATTTAATTTTCAAATGGATTTTACCTGGTAAGATTGATAACGTGAATGTTATTTGTGAGCGATTCTTACCTGAAAAGAAAGAGATTAGAGATTAGTTATTTATTCTAAATATTAAAAGCAAACATTTTTGCATCTCAACCCATTAGTAAAATATATTTGTTTCCAAATCTCAATAAACGTAATAAAATCAAATAAAAGTACCAATAAATAGCATCAATTTGAATAGTACCCAACGCAAACTAGTCGCAGTTGTTCTTCAAGTGCTCTTCCCCTAACAACAAATAAATTGCAAATCAAAACCAATTGGAATGCGAAAACCAACTCGACAGTTAACAGAAAACTATGCAAAAGTGTAAAACATTTGCATGAGACGAACAGAAAATACCATAAAATTATGCAAATAAACCAATAAACGAGCGGCATAAATAAAAGTGAATGGCAATTTGCATGGAAAAGGTTTAAGACTCTGCTTCTCTATGCTAAATGGCACAAAAGGCAAAGAACACATTGCAAGACATTGCGCATACGCCATGTGCTGCTGTACATTCAATTACACGAAAAGCTTTCACTTTGACACGCCTTCAACATTAGGAGGCGAACCTTTTAATGCTCAAAAGTGGATGAGTATTGATTTGCTCGTAGGCGCTTTTGTTTTGGTTATCAGTCGCTAATGCATTGTCATTTGGTTTCGGCCAGCCCACATCTATTGTGAATATTAAATGTCTTTGTACTGGCGTTTCTTGGGCATTTTTACATATATATCTGCCATAACATCGACATATAGAGAATTTACATATAGCGAAACTCATCGTGGCACACATGCCAAACTCGTTTGCATCACAAAGTGCTGAGCCGTCAGGCTTCAATTCTGACAGACTTTCAATTTAGATTTTTATTTTTTGTTTTAACCTGTACCCTTTACGAAATCATACGTGTGACGAGAATTTTTTTATGGGTGTTCGTTTTGTATCCTTTTTAAGGATTGTCAATCAGCAAGAAAATCATTAATTTATATGGTTTCTAAGCGACAATTGACAAATAATTAAATAAATTCCTTTTAAAAGGAAATATGTGAAAATGGATTAATATAATTATTTTAAAGCAAAATACTTTTAATAGGGTATTTTCAAAGTTATTTCTAACATGCGTTTGAATTTCTTTCTTTCTTTTTCCATGCTTTGCTTTCGTATGCCTTCAGGGACTTTTTTCAGTTTATTTATCTCGCCTTTTGAGCTGGTGCTGCCCTACCTCCCTCTTAATATTTATGTTTGTCTTTTGCTCTTGACGTCCAATTCAACTGAACTGTGTTTTTTGTGTGATAGTGTGTGTGGATGTGTGTGTGTATCTTTTCACTCGATTAATTAATGTCGAACAATTTGCTTGAGGTTTGCTTTTACGCCACATTCAAGCTTGAACTGTGTGCTTTCTTGTTGTTCTCGCTTGTGTTTTTGTGTGAAATTGAAATTTGATTAATATTGACTTGTGAGTCTCGATTGTTACTCTTACAGTTTCCTTTTTATTTTCACCCACTGAAAAGTTCAACTCTCGTTGATTTTTAATTTATTGCGCTTAATTGAGCTGAAAAATTGCCCATAACCGCAAAATGATTAACTGAAGCAACAGATGCCGTCGAAGACACGACAAATATCTCCTTCTTCTGCCGATGACGAAACGAATCGGGGGAAAAATACAATGAACAAAAATGATTTCCTGTGTGGAAACAGCGAAAATCATTTTAAACAAGGCATGAAAACGCATTAAAGGCAACACCATGCACACACACGCACACATCATAAAAATCTGCCCTCAAGCTGAACATTTAAATTCCTCCACTCGCAACATAATGTCAACTCGCATTATTTATGTTGCCTTTCGCTTGGCCACATAAAATACAACTTGTTTATTTTATTCGCTCGGCCACAAAATATGTATTGTATGCACACATAAATGCGATAACAAAAGTGAAATTTATTAAATTCCGTCGGTTTTCAAATACAATGTATTCAAATAGTGAGCCAAATTGAAATTAATTATTAAAAATAGGGGTTAAACCTTTTCGGAGCTATAAAATTATAAACAATTACCAAATTAAATTTATGAATAATCTAAAATTTCATTATAAGCCGTTTTTTATATAGAATTCGATATTTAATTTAATGCGAAAACGCATATGTAAAACACTTTACGCTTGCAAAAGAACAAAGTGCTACAAAGACAAAGACTTAAGGCTTAAAGGCACACACACACACACACACACACACACACATGCACACGCACACTGTCATAACGTGATAAGCAGACGCAGGTTTGGACGGTATGACGACGATGTCGTTGTCTGGTCTGGCATGCAAATAAAAATTACGCATACGTTCAGTGTGTCTGTGTGTGTGATTGTTTATAGCTTTGTGTGTTTTTGGCGACGGCTGCTAACGGTTTTGGTATGTGTTTCGGCGATAACACACACACGCGCACACACAAACAAGAAATTGTAGCTGACAAAATTGTTTTTTTAAAATGTTGCCTGCCCCAAAGGCTGTCGTTTGACAAATAAAACAACAAGAAACAAAATATTATGTATTCGCATACGGTAATAAAAATGCAATATAATGCCAATAGCATAAGCGTAAGATGGAAGATAAAGCTCAAAATTTGAATTGCGTGCAATGTTTAAGATTGTATTTTGTTTGCGGTGTTCAGATGTTTATGGATTTGCGATCGCACAGCGAGGAATTTGTGTGTTAAACGAACATTTTTTTTATTTGTATTTAATTTTATTGCCAAGTCATAAAAATTTCATTTTGCATGTAAAATATTTAAAGAGCAAAAATCAATTATATGAGAAATGTGTCTAAAATAAAGGAAACAGAAATCCAACCAATAATTTTTCTGCCCAATTAAAACAAAAATAAAATAAGTGCGTTAATAATTTTTGTAAAAAAAATATAATATTTATATGATATATTTACTGTCAGGTGTCAATTATAAATTGCGCAGCGTGATATTCGGATCAAATGTGATGAAAGCTCCCTTTAGCAACGAGGCGACGTCAAACGATTAATGAATTAAATGCCAATTTGCAATAAAACCTTTTATTACACAACACTATTCGATACCACCAAGAGCCATGTAATGAATTGCTGCACGCTTTAATTGAGGAAGGCTGAAGACGAAGCGGGGCTTGAGTATTGAATTTCTGACAAAAATAATCCATTAATCAGCATGCGATTAATTAAACAACCACAATTCGTAAATGAGCGACACCGAGCACTTATGTAACTTTGCAAGTAATTATTTAATTATAATGCTTAGGGTTTCCCCTTTACGTAGTGTATTAGTTTTTATACCCTGAACCCATTGAAAATGGGTAAAAAGGGTATAATGGTTTTTTTATATTGTATTGTGTCTAAGGATATTTTTTATGAAAATTTCACAGAAAGTTGAGTTTTTTCAAGGTAAAATACATCCTAATTGATGATATTGTTATGGCTATCACATTGGCAGGCGACAGTGCAGTGCTTGTTATTAAACATAAAAATAAATAAATAACATCCGCACACACGCAAGCATTAAGCGACAGGCAGTAAATCTTCATAGCACAAATATTTTAACGATGCCAAACGAAGTATGTTGCACTCACGGCATCTCGAAATTGTTTGGAGAGGGCAGGAGTTTTTATACCCTTAACCCATTGAAAATGGGTAAAAAGGGTATAATGGTTTTGTGCAAAAGTATGTAACAGGGAGAAGAAAGCATCTCCGACCCCATAAAGTATATATATTCTTGATCAGCATCAACAGCCGAGTCGATATAGCCATGTCGGTCTGTCCGTCTGTCCGTCCGTCCGTCCGTCCGTCCGTCCGTCCGTATGTATGTATGAACGCGTCGATCTCAGAGACTATAAGAGCTAGAGACTCCAAGCTCGCCTAATCCCTAGGCAGTACAAGTTTGTTTTAAATTTTCGATAACTCTTCCCGTTTCCGATATACACATGTAATCGATAACAACAAAATCTTCAATTTGGAAAACTTTTGATGCAGTTTGAAAGACTACACTAAATAATGACAATCTGTGAACATTTTATTGAAATCGCTTGAGAAACACTGGAGATATGGAGTATTGAAATTAAGAAGGTATGCACTATACGCGTGTACATACACACACTCACACATACTTGCAAGCACTGACTGTATGCGTAAAGTATCGGGTTAAGGGTATAGTCTAGTCGGGATTTCTCGACTAGAGCCTTCTTACTTGTTTTAATAGCACAAATATGGATGCAGTGGCATTTTTGAGAGGCAATGAGCCTCTTTATCAGCACTCGAGCATATGCAGCTCAGCGCTTGTTAAATGCTTAAATGTGCTGCCTGTCGTGCTAAGCAGATAATGGGGCAGCATAAATTATGCATTGAATGGACATGTTCAAATTAATCCTCAACTTTTGAGGACGATTTGGAGTGAATTATCGGTAAAATATTTGTTTAATCAGTAATACGATACTTAAACACTCTTATCATTGTCATGTTGCCAGTTTATCTATCAATGACACATATACTATATACATATCAAGCAAAATATTCACCTACAGTTTGTATTTAGTTTATTCACAAATGTCGGAGGCAGCAGCAGCTAAACAATAATTTAATAATTTAAGCTCAATATATAATCAGAAGCTAACGTAGTTCATAAGTAGTTCACAATTTACTCAGCACTAATTATCATATTTGCTTTGCACATTCGTTTGCATCTAATTGCATAGATAAGCTTTCGTCCGGCTGTTTGGCAAAGCTTTATCTCTTCTTTATCTATCGCTTTTTACCTCTCGTCTGCTACGGTTAAATTGTCACATATAGTTAAAATCAAACATACAAATACATACGCTCGTTAATTAATTCTGAAAAATTGTAAATTGTGAAATAAACCAATGAAAGAAAATAATGTAAAGCTATCGTCTTTTACATTTAGTAAAATAGTCACACAACTTTCTTAAAACAATTCGAACATAGGTGAACACAAAAAAGTGCCTCCTCTAAACAACAAACATACAATCGAAAAATCTCTTTTGACACATTTCAAAGTCGTAGCTTTGAACAAGATATTTACAAGAGCAGCTTGTCCGTGTTAATAAAGCAATCATGTTATAGCATATTTAGGCAGACGCACACAGATATTCATTTAGTTGTGAAACAACATAATATAGAAGAATCATGGAGCACAGTAATTTGATTTTGTGGGCTTACTACTTATGCTCAAGTGAGCAAAATTCTCATTAATTTTAATTAATTTATCGCTGTCGAGCAGAAAAAATCAATAACAACATGGGTGTAACAAGCACAATCAACCCACCACTCAACTACAAAGTATCTATAACTAACTAACCTTCGTTGTTAATATATATTTCGTATATATATATTTCTCTGTGCTTTTCCTTTCTCGCTCAGCCATCACTTAATTAAAAACCATCGAGACAGAAAATGGCTTTAAAGATGGAAATATTTAACAGTATCTAGTCAGTCTGGCACACACAGAATGCCAAGCAAAAAATATGTTCAAAATGCTAGATGATTAAGTCGAATCAACTTGTTTATACCCTTTAGTTATTTATAACTTCATATTTTTAAACTAATAGACAAGTATTCATCTTAAGTGAATTATTTCAAACAATTTTAGAAACCTTTTTTCAAACTTATTCGTACAGATATACCACCTAACATGCATTTCAAATGTGCAGGGCATTTACAAATGTGCGCAAAAATGAAAAATGAAAGCGTGTTGCTGAAATGTTTAGTCGAGACGGACAGACCCAAAATATTACAAATTTCTAGACAAAAATATTTGTGAGGTGCACCAATTGTGGTTGAGAGCAGACCGAACCAAAAACACAAGGATCTACCATCTGAATGTAAGTATTAAAAATGTCAACGATGCAAATTGGAATAACGTAGCATATATATTCTGGCCTTTGTATGTATGTCTGTGTGTCTGTGTGTGTGTGTTTGGTACAGAACGAAAAGAACTCGGAAGTGGGCAGGCACATATGCAAATTAAAATTGAAACTGATAAATTTTCAATTAAATTGCCGCTTGTTACACACACAAGGGTGAAGTCAGGTGGCAAGAGGGGGCATACGAGTCACGAACGTAACGTCGGGAGGTCTGAGCGTTCAATTACGAAATTAAATTTTTAAACCGGCAAACCCAAAAAAAAAACATAATAATGCAAAAAGGAAATTAAATGTTTAAAGGATTACTGAAAACGTTTTTCTGAACGTTTTTTGTGTGCTAGGAAACCTCAGCCATTGGATAAAAGCTTTAGTAAATGTGCAAACGCCAAAGAAAGGGGAAAAAATATTTTATGGTTATGTGTAAACATATTTGCATACTTTCAGGCGCACGCAAATCAACACACATTAAGTAGAACAATATGTTTAATATGAAAATGTACATATTTTAATAAAAAAAAATAACGGCATTATAGTTCATTAATTTTAATTTAAGTAGGACTGACAAAATACAAGAATTAAATAGATAATACTTTTAGTATAAATTTATTATAACAAGTGATATAATTTTCATAAAAAAATATATAAAAATAAAAAAAAATATATAAAAATAAAAAAAAATATATAAAAATAAAAAAAAATCCATGAAAAAACCATTCAGTTAATTCATAAATCATTCCAAACTAATTAAGGATAGAAACTAAAAATATTGTTGAAAAGTAAATAAATGTAGTTAGTTCCTCAATTATCTTAATTTTATGGAGAAAAAAAACCCTTCAACTCTTATGAACCTTATGTTGATAATCAAAATATATACATTTAAAAAATATGAATAATAATAAAATAACTTCGTCAGCCAAACATCAAAAGGTGCAAATAAAAGGGACGCCTGAAAGTATGCAGCTTAACATACCATTCAAAAAACATTTAACCACATATAAATATTAAATTGTTAAAGTACTGTACAGTCAAAATGCTATATATATATATATATATATATATATATATATATATATATATATATATAATTTATGGCAATTAGTTTTGATTGATAACTTTAAACAATAACATTTCAAAGTCATTCAGGCATTGGTTTCCAAACAAATAAACGCAACCAAAGGGTTCATATATTTAAATTACCTTTTCGCACCCTTTGCGCTCAATTGTGCGTAAAATATATAAAATTTAATCAATGCATGGATATTGAACCGCAGCACAAAATATTGAAGGGTTGCCCCTCGAATAGCAACAGTTGGTTTGGTTTCGTTTGGTTGTAACGAAAACAAGCGGGTGGGATCTCAACCTTTTTATGCAAATTGATACGCAGCACCTTTAAAGAGTGTGGGTGAGAAGTGTTTTGAGCAGCAGACTCATCTGTTGAGCAGCAACAATTTAATTGACAAATGTTTTTGTTGTATGCGGTGGATGTTGCCTGGTCTCTCGTCACTTAAGACCCAAGCCCAACACCACATCTGCGGCCGGCAAACATGACCAGCTCTTAAATACATATCCACTTATACTGTTGCACACCCCATATAAAACTCAAACACCTTACCCACTGCCAAGTGCACACCCCTTTGGAACAATCAACCTCAAAAACCTATCAACATCACAGTCGGAGTGAGCTCGCACATCAATTTATGCGTGGTCGCGTTAAAGTGGTTCATAATGGTTACGATTTAGCGATTGGAGGGGAAGGAAGGCTGCTTCTATGATACGTGTGAAATGTCTGACTACATAAACGTACATGCATGCACATGTACGTGCTCTTGTGCGTGCGTGTTGTTGTTTTTGTTATGGCTGTTTGAAAACATTGTATCCATCATGTAAATCAATTGAATTAGAGAGCTGTGCATAAACCAAGCAATCAATTTGTGAGCGCTGTCAGAATGTTGACTGTAAGAGATAAACGATTCAGTCGCGGTCAAAAAATAGCGATACTTTGATTTAAAAACCAATAAAAAAAATTATGAGTTTATATTTGAAAGCATTGATTATATTATAGTAAAATAGTTTCGATAGAAAAAAATAATCGTACTCCAGATTCGTTCCTCCTTTATTCTTAATAAATAATTTCCCAACTTTTTCTCAACATCTTTTCTTTCGCATCAAAGAGTAAATGATTTAATTTTGATCAACTTAGTTCAAAACCTCATTTTAAACAAAACTCAACCCATTTTCACATGTATCTCAGCTCTTTTCCAATAGTCTTCCATGTTTAGTACGAGAGTTAGCATTTCATTGCGTTTTAAATGCAAAATTTATTACCTTCTTTTACATGGAGTCAAGCGCATTCAGTTTGATGGTAATTTATGCATGTAGAACGCAAAGCAACGTTCAACTAAAAGTCCATTTAGCCTGCTCGTATGCACACTCAAACACAACACACACTTTTACATAGAAGAATGTGCTAGCAGCACAAAATTTTTCATCTTCAACTTCTAATCGAATCAGCAAATACGAAAACACGTTGCAAGCCAACTAGAGAATTCCGATGCATCTCACAAACACAAACACGCACACACACACTCACACCATAAAATGCAATACAACACACACACACACATGCAGATGTAGATCAATGTTATCGCGCACACAAAGGCATCAATTATGCCTTGAATACGATACGCACACACATTCAGTACTCAGTTGTGTTTGAAAAGTGCCTGAGGGTGTGTGTTGCACGTTTGGCTGCTGCGCGGCAGGTAGCTTAGGTAGTAGGTTGTAGGTAAAACTGAAGCACAAGCATGTAAATTAATGCTGTCAAAGTTTCCACTTGCATAACACGGCCAACTTGGTGGCAACAAGTGCTGCTCCCGCTCCCGTTGCTCCTGCTGCTCCTGCACGTAACGAGTTTGGCACGCCCAGCCCGCCACCTCAAACCTTCAATCCACTCTCTCTGCCTTTAGCAACCCAATTGCATAATTGGCGTGGGCCAATGGGCGTAAATTGATGGCAGCCAACAAAAGTGAGCGGGCAACGCAATATGCGCGTTAGACGATTAAATTGTGTGCATATTCTCTCTCTCTTTCTAACTTTTTCCCTTGCTCTCGCTTCCCCTCAATGACTATGGTGTGCGTTTGTTTAATTGAGCTATGACCAGCTATTAGAGCTGTTAATTAAGCTTGAGCAGAAAATTGGCCACCTCACTATAAAATGGCCAACAGCCATTTTCACGTACATGTTTAGTGATTTTTGGCTGCATTTCAAAACGTCAAACACCGACAAAAAAAAATCCAATCAAACTGCATCAGAAAATCACGGATTTGTTAGCCTAATTTTCGGCGCTTAATCGAAGAGCATCCCCAGTAACAACGTTGAAAATAATATAATGAAAGTTATCTGGATTTATGCCCAAACATTGATACTCTACTCTACTCTAGTTGTGTTCAGTATTATGAGAAAAACTCACATAACTATATTTATAAATAAATAATATATTTATATTATATACTAATAGGAACTTTAACCCAAAACTTTTCAAATATTGTAGAACAGAAAAGAAACCCTTGTACACAAGAAAACTTAATTGTTAAAAAGTTTTACAAATAAAAAACATTTTCTAAAAAATGTGCTTTCTTCTATTTGGGACAAACTTCTTTTTAAATCGAAATCAAGTACAATTTGTGCCAACGTGGCAAAACACAAAAATTTTAAATTGCATTCGGTTTTTGCGTTTTCGTCTAGTTAGCGCTTTAACTGCAGTTAAGCGTAAAGCAAAAGGAGAATTACTGGAAGGTTGGGTGGATGGGCGTCGCATGCTTCATTGGCAAAGGCTAGACCAAAAATTTAGTTCCAGGCGGTTGCAATTAGGCTAACAACCCATTGCATATAATATTCTATGGCGTTAAATTTTTCGTGTGCAATTAAAATTCTTGGTTGTTAGGCCAAGATAGTTTTTTTTTTTACGTTTTGATAAAGAGCTGCGGAAAGGATGTTGGGTTTTGGTGAACCAACTCATTAAGTTTCGGTTTAAACTAGGAAAACTTAAGTCGCTTTTTTCTTAAAATCTCAAAAGAGTGAAAACAAAGTGAATAAGATTCTTTTCAAATATACATTATTTGTATTCCTTTGACTAACTAATAGCAATCAAATAATTTTGTGCACTTACCCAATAACGAATTTCAATTAATTGGCGCTGAAATGAGACAAAGAAAACGAAAAATTTAAAATACTTTAAGTTTAATATTAAAAATGCATCAGAAATTGTTAACATATAAAGAAACGTTTTTAAAGTCGCTTCCATCAGCAAAGAATTCCCCCATCGCGACAAAAAAGGACTTACAATTTTTAGGAACAATGTTTGAATAGCATAATTACGAAACTGCTGTGGAGAACAGAAGCAGAAGGCAAGAGACAGACAAATGGCCAACACCACTCAAAATGGTAGACATTTTATGGCTAATGGAAGTCGCCGAATTGAACGTAAAACGAGCAGCCCTAAAGTTGGCCCCTACGCTAAAATAAACGACCATCCCACTTCCTTACGGAAAAAAAGGAAAAAGTTACAAAAAGAATCTCAATATCCGCATATATATGGCAAATGGCTGGCATATTAAAAACGACAACAAAACAAAGCCAACAGCGACAAGATGTTCTTGATAGCTTTTTAACATTTTAAAAACAAGTAAGATATTGAAATTAGATATTAGAATTTATTTAAATAATGATTTTTTTTTTAAATTTAATTAAAATTATTAAAAAATATTGGAAGCGTAAATTGAACATTATTATTACTTTCTTGAATTTTCTCTCTTGCATAACAATTGCCATAGAAAAAACTTCTTTTTTTTTTGCTTGTGAAAGCAAAAATACTTTTAATAATGTTTTATACATCTCATGACAATAATAATCTTCTTTTTCGTAGGGGCAGCAAGCCAATACGAAAAAAATTTGGATAGCAAAAAAATGCATCAATAAAAAGGTGAAGAATGCGAATGAAGTTAATGAGTTTCCACCGCCGTTTTTGACAAAAAAATGAGCATGCTGAGTTAACGCTGATGTTACGGACAGGGTATAAAAAGTTTCGCTGCTTTTTTTGTTTCCTTTTTGACACTTTGTGCATTAATGTGAAAAGTACGAAGGTAATTTGGCAGCGGCCGCAATCGAAGCTATTCATAGAGACTGTGCCGCAAGGCAAGAGCTTTTTATGTCAGGTAATATATTCCTTTTGTTTTTCGTTTATTTTTTAAATTTTTGTTGGAAGCTTGGAAAAAAAATATGGATTCGATGAAATTTTTTGTGGCGAAGTAAAAAATTTAATGGGCTTTCAGATACTGAGATGAAAGTAAATTATGCAAGTTTATTATTAAATGAAGTTTATTATTTTATGAATTAACAAGCAAATTTAATATTTGAATGACTGTTACAACTTTGTTGGTTAAGAAGCATAACTGATGCTTATTCCATTTTATTGCATTTCCAGCATATTGGTAATTACATTTATTTAAATCGTTACAACATCAATTATTTGACATTATATAACTTGATTTATGATTTATTTTAATTGAGTAAATGCCCTTTTAGTCCTATTAATTATGGAAAAGCAAAGTAAATGCAAATGCAAAACAATTCGTAATGCAATTAAAGTCGAATGCACTTTGTTCTAATAAATAAACATTTTAGCCCACGTGCAGTAAGCCGATTTACTTAGTATTCGAGCTGCAGGCCAGGGCTAATGCACAAAGTTACAAGCTGTATTGGCCAAGTTAATTAAGTACTCAAGTATTTGTGTATACGAACAGTCATGCATTAAGCAAACTTTTATGAAAAACCCCATTAAAAGTTAAGAGTGGGCCAATCAAGAACCTGAGGCCAAAAAGTATTTTTTTTTTCGGAATTGCGGTTGAATTATCGCCAAAGCGTTGCTGAAACGAAACGAGGTAGGAGAATCGAAAAGGAGATAGCTAATCAAGTAATGACAAAAGCCAGCGAAGAACTTAATTGGCTGTTGGCCAAAATAAGCTCAATTTAAAGTACAATTCATAAATATGTACATAATATTCAAAGGTCTGTGAATCAAACAAAGAACAAAAGAGTCTGCAAATAATACTCGAAAGGTTATTCACATTTCAGCTGAAAGTAAAAGCAATTCAATGCAAAGTCAAGAAAAACAAATTGTAAAGAATAAATAATAAAACAAACAATACAGATTTTACGCTTATCAACTTAAATCAGATTGTTTTGGTTGGCAAAAAATTGCATACAAAGAAATGTTTTTTTAATTTGTAATTTTATATATAAATATAAACATATTTTTATAAAATATTTTTTACCTTCGTTCGAAATAAATAAAGAAAAATAATGAGTGAAATATGCTGCCATTTATAATATAGACCTGTTTACAGCTTATAATTGAGATCCGCTTAAAAAATGTTTTAACTATGTTAAACTTTACTTTGGCGTTCATTTCTTTTTTGAGTCTTATCTTGCTGCCTCTTTAAAGGCCAACCTCATTAGGCATTCGCCAATTGGCTTAATTTCATTTTGAGCGGACAGCAAACCACTTCGTGGCTTTAAGTTGGGTGAGGGGGTGGTGGCCACCCACTGTGATAAGCAACAATGTGGTCTCTCGTGTATGTTTGCACTAATGTCACACATGGGTCATAACCACGGGGTATTGTATATGTATGTGTGTGTGTGTCAAACAGCACCACTTCAACCCGGGAAGAGACGTGCTGTCAGGATAAAGCAGAAATGAGATATTCTTGCTAATTAATGCATATTCATTTAATGCTATTATTAAATCTATATTTGTCTGAATGATTTGTCAAATGCACATACAGAACAGTCAAGTTAAATAGCCAAAAGGGGTGCGTGACAGAGGCGATCATGTGTGCAATGTGTGTGCAGTGTGTGTGCAGTGTGTGTGCAGTGTGTGTGTGTGTGTGTGTGTACTTGCGGTATCGATGTATCGGTTGATGCCTTAAACAAACAAAGATATTAGTTAAAGCTACTATTTGAGTATCAAATGTGATTTAAGAGTAAACTAAATCTATTATAAAAGTAAAAATTTAAAAAACTTTAAAATTTTTGTGATTTTCAGGATATCTTCGAGTCTTTCGGTTTGCATATATATTCATTATTTGTTTTGGGCTTTAATACCTCTTGCTATTTACTTTTCTGTATTGCCTCTTTTTCTCAATTTCGCAATTCTTTCATTATGTGTCCTTCTTCTTCCTGCCTGTTTAGCCTCAGGCCACACTCAGCTGGCAAAAGCAAACAGTTAATACTTATTTTGCCATTTTTCCCATTATCACTTTTCTTTTCCGGTCTTCGCTACATTTCAAAAGGACACAAAAAATTGGCAAAGTTTGTCCTTGGCTTTTTTTTTTATTCATTTAAAATTGTTATGGTTATAGCTCCTAAACAAAATCCCAAGCTCACATTATTTCGAAAAATTTTCGAAAAGAACAAACCAAAAAAAAAATAATTTCCATTCCATAAATTTAGTTCTCGACCATCATAATATTTATTTCCATTTTTTTTTTTTAAGCACACACTTTAAACTTGTTCCTGGAGTGGCGGCTTTGGCCACTTGAAAATGTTTCAATGTTTTTGAGCAAAAAAAGGTAACGAAGCATTAAATTGAAATGGTTCCCGCATCCAAATTCAAGGAAAAAAAAAGTTGTTTAACTTAAGCTTTAGCTGTGTTTGTACATAAATATAAATTTTTGTTTTTTATTATTTGCAAGAACTTTTGATGAAGCATTATTATTATTTTGTTTGTATTGTTCTTGCTTTTTGGGGGCAGTCGGTGGTTCTGGTCTCAGCGTCGAAAACAAGTTTAATTAAATAAAATAACAACACTTTATTTTTTGGTTGAATTAAGCTAAGGTTAAAGCTTGTTTTTATACCCTGAAACAATTAATCGTTTTGTGCAAAAGTATGTAACAGTGAGAAGGAAGCATCTCCGACCGCATAAAGTATATATATTCTTGATCAGCATCAACAGTCGAGTCGATATAGCCATGTCTGTCCATCCATCCATCCATCCGTCCGTCCGTTTAGGATTTATTTATTTAAATTAAATTTAAATAATTTTCTTGTGTATAAAATATTAAAAATTTTCAAATTTTAAAACAATAAAACCTGTGTTATTGATAATATGCAATTTATTTAAATGACCAAAGTAAAACATTTTTCACTCAATTAATATCATTTTCATTCATTTATACCCTTAACCCATTGAAAATGGGTAGAAAGGATATAATGGTTTTGTGCAAAAGTATGTAACAGACAGAAGGAAGCATATCCGACACCATAAAGTACCATCCATCCATCCATTAAAATAAACATTTTTTTGTGTATAAAATATTAAAAATGTTAAAATTTTAAAACAATAAAACCTGTGTTATTGATAATATGGCAATTTATTTAAATGACCAAAGTAAAACACTTTTCAACACTTGCATATTATTGTTATTTTCACTCAATTAATATCATTTTCATTCATTTTTAACATTCACCTTTGGTATGCCTTGACATTTTTCTCTTCATGTTTCATGTTATCAGTCATACACACATATTTAAATAAATATACATATTTAATGGAAAATATATATATATTTAGTTGGGCCTTACACACACAACGAGTAACCAATAACAGAATTTACGAAGCAAAGCCACAGGCAATTATACTCTGGCCGGAGTCTTTTCTGGGTCCAACAACTACATTTCCTCTCTTGCGTATAAATAATTATTTGCTGTTGCCTTATTTTGATAGAAAAGCCTCAAAACCCATTTGCCAACATAACTTGATTTGCAAACTCCTCAGCTCTGGAAGGGCTTTATTAAATCTGCTTAGTATTTAGTTTCGACACTGAATGATGACCACATCGACCAACGAGCCAGAAACTACAGCTGTAGCCACAACATCTTCTTGTCTCCCACCAACAAAAACAATAATAATAATAATATTAATTTACTACTACGTTGAGACCCAATGCCACAAAATACAAGGAAAAAGTTAGTTCCACAATGCGGGTTCCGGCTGTCTCTGTCAGTGGTTTGGGTGCTCGGAAATATGGGCAAAGCTAGCCATAAAAATGTTGCCTAATTAGCAGCTGTACTTCTCGGCAGATGCGCAAATTGAAGTTGTTTTGTTTCCACAAATATTTGTAAACTAGAAAGTTGTGGGGGGCAGCAAAGCTGCAAATGAACACTATTCAAATTAAATATGCTGCTTAATATGAAAAGTTTTAAGAATAGAGTGAAAAGACAAAAGACTTCACAGCACTAAAACTAAAAGCATTTGAAAAGAAGTTGCAATACGAAAAGACGTTTCAAAACTAAAACAAAAAACTTATAAATATTCATTAGAAAAGGTTTTTGGCTAAAACCAACTAAATCTATTTGTTACGAGAAAATCTTGGAAAGCGTTTTTAAATGAAAACATTTCCCTTATCAACATGAAAATCGCATTTGATTCGACATTTTAAACCCTGCTCAACTGTTTTCAATCAACTAACACCACGAGACACTAGTTTAGATTAGGTGCCAGGACCATAAGCGGACACAAATTGAGAAGCATTAGCAATGACCATAGTTTTTCAGACCAAAACAAGGCTTGGAAAACTATGCAGGATGTTCGATTAAATGCGGCTTGTCTGACAGCTTTAAACGAGCTGTGAAACACAACCAAAGAGCCAGAGAACTTAAATTTGATTATGTGAGCGATGCAATGCAGCTGCAAAACAAAACACGCGAACACACACACATGCATGTAGTACACTGTAATAAATAAACTATATTGTTATGTGTAGTTTTATATAAATTTTAATAAATTAAATTTAACTGTCATTCATTCAAAGTCCAATTAGATTATTTAAATTTATGCAAATATATTATTTTTAATTTGACTTAAATATGAATTACACATTGAATTGAGTCTGTAGTTTTTCCGGTGCATTTTCCAACTACATGCGAGGCGGAAAATCTGTTGACGATGAGTTCAAAACACTGCAGTTGTTGTTGGCAGGCAGGCAGCAGCAACTGCTGAGGCAGTTTTCTTTTGAATTTTATGCAAACACAAACCAACTACACGAAAGAGCTCAACTTAGATCAACATAGCAGACACCCCGCCGCCCCCATATATATATATAACCTGTTTGTGGCTTGATGGGAGGGCAAGGCAACATAACGAATGGTTAAATGTTTTCATTTTCATGCCTTTATGGCTTCTTCTGCTCGCCGCAATGTTTATAACGTTAGGCAACACACAAAATGTATTTAATTAAAACGTAAGGGAGATAGTGTGTAGTGTGAGTGTGACTGCATGAGTGTGTGTTAGTGAGTTTGAGTATGTTTCGAGTGTTTGCTGCAATCATTTTTGGGGCTCTAATTGAATTGCAGGCACTGTCGAAATGAGTAGACTAATGTACATGTGTGTGTGTGTGTGTCTGTGTCTATGTGTGTGTGTGTGTCTATTTGTGTGTTTGTGTTTGTGTCGCATTCCAGCGGGTGTCAGGTGCGCCACGTCCGGAGCTATGCAATGCAAATTCGTTTTAATTATAAAATTTATTTTACTCATTTTTTTTTCTATCATGCTGAAAACAACAACAACAACAGACAAACAGGCAGATCATAATGAAGTTCTAGATAGAAAAGTGAGAGATTGGGAAAAACATATAAATGCACTTTTAACGATATGCAAACACACACACATACACACCTTTTTCTTCATGTTGCCTGTCAGACTGTGCGATATGTGAAGAGCTCTCATGTTGCCTTTGTTATCGCATATAGCATTTGGTCATTTAAATGCGAAACGATAACTTAAATGACACATTTCAATTTCAATGGCAATGCCACTGACAATTACAATTACATTTTACATACCACATTTGCATACATAACAATAACAACATGAAATTTAATCAGTATGCAGTGTGTGGAATGGCCCCAACTGATCATGGCTAACTGACAGCTTGTTGTGATTCGAAAATTGAAAAAGAGTGCTGAACGAAAGCGTATCATAAACGTCGTCTCAAGTATTATTTAGTATTTTGTAATAAAACGAATGCAATTTCTTTATGAAAATAATGATTTTGAAAAGCATGAACATTTTTGAAATTTTAAATACCATAAGGCTTGGTGACCTTATGAGGGATGTAACAAAAACAAAAATGAAACAAGGAGCAAAAATTTTATGAAAAGTATTTCGTTTGTTTCAAATATACATTATCCAAACGCCTGCAGGTCCAAAACTGTACTTATACATTTTTGGGCAACAATTTTGATATTGAAAAATATTTGTTGAAGCTTGCTACAAAAAAAAAGCATATTGTGTAAAGCATACCGAAACTGACATGTCCATCAACAATCCCCTTGGCTCATGTTGATTCTTGCTGCTTGCAGATAGACAGACAGGACGTGAGACTAGCATTTTTAAATGCTTTAAATCCCTTGCATACATTAAGGCTCACAAGAGCAGAGAGATAGAGAGAGGCAGGCAGGCAAAAGAATAGCTGTGACACGACAGCCCAGAGGCAGATTGCAGATTTCGGACTGCCGAGAAGTAAGTGTAGAGTGCAGAGGAGAGAAGCGCGTTTAGAGAGCTGTTAGGGGTCACAGGCCGCTTAGACAAACAAAACACTACACCGCATATAAAGAATTTCAATTTGAGCGTCATTCGCAGTGTCTAACGTTCCGAATCCTCCTGCTTCTCGTTCTATCTTTTGTTTAAAATATTATTGTTGCATACATTTAGGTGTTGCAGGCACGTACGCATTCAACAATGCCACACTAACAAACACACACACACACACACAATATATATTTATGTTTAAATGAAAAGCAAAAGAGATAGACGGAGAAGCAATTGCATTCAGATAGAGTCCAGCAGAATAATGTCGAGTCACGCAGGCATCAGTGCGAAGCGACAGCCACGGGACGAGCGAAAGAAGTACAGAGGAGTGAAGTGCGAAGCGCACTCGACGCTTGATTGTCTCTCTTTATTTAATTTGGACCAAAGTGAAACTTGTCAGGCCACCAAGTCTTACGCTGTTTCTCTCGCTACTCATCTGTTTATTCCGATTAATCAAGGTTCAAAATGGGTTTAAAAATTCCCAAGAAAAAATCTAAATATGAATATATAAATGAATAAATATTATCACTTTTTATTCTGATATTAAACAACTCTTTCAGAACAACAAAATACATTTTCAAAATTCAAGATCTAATCTCAAAAAAAAAAAAAAAATAAAAAATTACAAGAAAAACTGTAATAAATAACAAGTATGAAGGCTCTAGTCGAGAAATCCCGACTAGACTATACCCTGAGCCCTATTCTTTACGCGTACAGTCACTGCTTGCAAGTATGTGTGTGTATAGTATATATATGTATATGTGTATAGTGCATACTTGACTTAACTTCAATGCTCCATATCTCCGGTGTTTCTCAACGATTTCAATAAAATTCAAAGGTTATCATTATTTCGTCTAATGTTTCAAACATCACAGAGTTTTCCAAATTCAAGATTTTGTTGTTATCGATCACATGTGTATATCAGAAACGGAAAGAGTTATCGAAAACTTGAAACAAACATATCTGCCTAGGGATGAGGCGAGCTTATGTACCAAATCTGGAGTTTCTAGCTCTTATAGTCTCTGATATCGACACGTTCATACATACGGACGGACGGACGGACGGACGGACGGACGGACGGACGGACGGACGGACGGACAGACGGACATGGCTATATCGACTCGGCTGTTGATGCTGATGAAGAATATATATACTTTATGGGGTAGGAGATGCTTCCTTCTCCCTGTTACATACTTTTGCACAATTATAACTTTTTACCCATTTTTAATGGGTTGAAATTATAAATAATTTAAATGAAAATGTAAGAGCAAAACTAGCACATTATTGGCATAATACTTTACGGATACTTAAGTAACAATTTTCCATTTCATTTTTGCGCTGAGTACCTTAAATTCGTTTACTTTAACATTACATCCTCTTTAATTATTCTGCCTTATCTTGTGTAGTTTATGATTATTGCGCGCTGCGTTCTCTTTCGGTCACGATTAAGCACGGAAATGCTCCACAGAGTGAATGGGAGAGATACATTAATTGCTGTGCGATTTAAACATAACGTGCGCGGCATGTAATGCTCTTCGTCAAGCAGCTATCTATGCGTATAACTATAATGAAGATAAATAGAGCTGCATATTTAGCACACACTTTACCGGACGGACGTACGTACATAAATATCGATAAGCATTGCCTGGACCTAGCCAGACTCTAAGAAAAAGCAATCAGCTAGTCATTACATTGATAAGCATCGTGCAGCTTAGTGTGAAAATTTGAAATAATGATACCGTATGTGTGTGTGTGTGTGTGTGTTTGGGTGTGAAAAAATGGAAAGGAGGTGTTCTCTGGGGGTGGTGACGACAGGTAAAGCTATTTGTGAGCTCACTGCACTCTAATGCCAGTTTTATGATGATTGTCCAGCAAGAAACAGGGTGCTTCGAAAGGAATTATAGCTTTAAAATAAATCAAAAGAGATGTTTTTCAATAAGATCTGACAATTCCAAAAATAAGTATGTTAAAGTAATATTTTGAAAATATTCCGCTCTTAATAAAAGTATGCAAACCCTATAACTTTTTCAAACAAACACCCATTACGCTTACCAGAAAAATCCCTTAATAGTCATGCACAAACGCGTTCCGAATTTAGTTTAAAGAAATAGGGTCAAACTGTGTGAAAGGTAGAGCGATAGGGCGAGATAAAGGAAAATGTGAAAATATGACTAAAATATAAGCATAAATCAGTTCATAAAGCAATTACGCGAACGTTGCAGCAAGAAGGTCAGTCCAAGTTGGCCACGTTAAGCTTAAGTTCAACAACAAGAAAGAAAGCGCCAACATTAATGAGACGACTCAGCACATCACATTATGATTGATAAACTCACAGGCATAAAAAAAAATCCAAGGACATCAGCGAGAGAAACTTGCAGCAAAATTGTGACAAATTTAAGCAGATGACAAAGTGAGAGAGAAAACGAGGAAATGAGATGGGGCGAAAGCATAATGTGCATGTCAGCGTTAGATAACAGAGACGAGAGAGAGTGTTTGACAAACAAAATGGCAACTAAAACACAACGCAACAAAAAACAAAAATGGTGTCAGGCACTCAGGAGTTGTTTTTGCGAAGAAGGAGAAGCAACCAACAATGAAATGAGTAAGTTATTCAATTATTTATGATTCAGCACGACGCAAAATGCCCGACTTACTCATTTTAATGCCACATCGTGAAGCTCCTAATTGGGAATAATGTGCGCCAAGTCAAGTTCCTAATGTGTTTGGGGCGAGCGGAGTACAAAAAAAATATATAAATGCCTTAAATTAAGTCATTCAAATGAGGTGTTAGAAATAAATATTGAAAGATAAGCGGTAATGAAAAATAATGATAGAAAATTAAATACCCTTTTAATGAAAAGATATATGCTAATCTTGAATTAATAGTTCAAAGTTTATTGTATGCCTTTTCTGGCTCAAAGAATATTTTATATTATTATGATTTTCTTTTAAATAAATTAAGTAGTCACAAATATGGTTTGTGAAGATAAAAAAAAGTTTAAAATAAAAAAAAATTTCCAGCAGATTTTGCCATTAATTTTCATCATGCATTTGATTTATTTATGCATAAAAGATTTTAAAAATAATAATAATCTTTTAAAGCGTATTGTGATAATTAAGATTTTAAAGCATAATTAAATTTCGAAAGCTAATTGAGTATAAAATTTAGCAAAGCGAATTAATTTGAAAATGTATGAATTAATCGTTGCTCATCATCGAGTCAAACACGATGTTTCCGTTCACCGGAGGGTGTTGTTTGACATTCTGCGGTTTCCGATGTCATTTACCAAAAAAGCTTTACTTAACATTTTCAGCTTGTCATGCGGTCAATGTTCCGGGGCTAGCAATAAAGGCTGTTCATAATTTAGCAGCTGACTAAAAGTTCGTTCTGGTTGTAGGGAAGGCTTTTGTTTAGACATGGGGCAAAGCAAAGGATCGAAGGCATGGAAGTGCTTGGCAGCTGTCAAGTGTGCCGTAAAGTGCTTTGGCAAGACCACAAAGTGTTGAAATGGGTTAGGGTCAGTCAGTGTGACTTGTTTTTGCAATGGCAAATGGTTATGAATTATGTGGTGTATGCGGTATTAGTTTAGTTAAGTGCATGAATGAACTGTTCTAGAGAAACTCCAGACCAAGCTGTTAAAGTTTAACGAAGTTTTTGATACATTTTGAGATAAATGAATTGACATTATTCTATGCTATTTTTTGTTAAAATGTTTTAAATACTACATATGTGCATGCAGTTTTCATTTTCACTATACATTTTTTAACTTAAATATTTTTTTAAAGCACTTCAAAAACTCTAACACAAAATGGATGTTGCCCACTCAAATTTATTTCGCACTATGCTTTTTAGTATAATCAAAGTAAACTATTCCGTTTTACAGGCCAAACGCTAAATGTCTAAAAATATTTTCACACCAAAAAACAATCGCGTCGGCAAACCCGTGCAAATTGTTTTAATTTTTGCACTCATCCATAAAACAGAGTACGGACATAAAAATAAAATCCCGTACACCCAGGAAAATAAACACCAATATAAATAGTACACAAAAAAAAAACAAGTAAGAAGGCTCTAGTCGAGAAATCCCGACTAGACGATACCCTGAGCCCCATACTTTACGCGTACAGTCACAGCTTGCAAGTATGTGTGTGTGTGTACGCGTATAGTACTTCAATGATCCATATCTCCGATGTTTCTCAACCGATTTTAATAAAAATTTCACATATTGTCATTATTTCGTCTAATGTTTTAAACCACGTTTAAAAGTTTTCCAAATTTAAGATTTTGTTGGAAACGGGATGAGTATTTAAAAATTTGAAAACTTGTACTGCCTAGGAGCTTATATTTCAAATCTAGTTATTACAGTCTCTGAGATCGACGCGTTCATACGGACGGACGGACTTATAGACGAACATGGCTATATCGACTCGCCTGTTAATGCTGATCACGAATATATATACTCTATGGGTTCGGAGATGCTTCCTTCTGCCGGTTACATACTTTTGCACAAAACCAGTATACCCTTTTTACCCATTTTCAATGGGTTCAGGGTATAAAAAACAAATGGCAAAAATGCACTCGCTCAAAAAACATCAAGAGGAGCAATAAAACTCGTCGGTGTTCTGCAAACGCAATTTGTTAATGGAAATTCAATTGAAATGAAAAACTAAATAAATATAAGTTTCGTCAGTCGCGCAAACACACACACACACACGCGGGTAAATAAATAAAGAGCTAGTGAAGAATAAATAAATAATGAAAAACTTTCGCAAATGAGTTTTCTTTATTACTTCCACAACTTTAGTTTATTCCGCTTTAAAAAGTAAAAATATTTTGAATGTGTAAAAATGGTTACTTTGAACTTATTAATCATGAAAGCAAAAGTTAATTGTTGCTTAACTTTGTATCAAATTTCAAAAAGTATTTCAAAAATGGCTTCCCTATTATAGGGAACAGAACAACTATTTGTTTAATTGTTCTCGTTTTGAGTTTATAATTAGCCAATTTATGTAAACAAATTCCTTAAATAAATAACTATACACTGCAATTAGTGGATGAGAAAAACACCAACACCAATGCAATTTCATCAACAATAAATCCAAATTGAACTTAACATTAAAGCGCATTCACAGCCCAATCATTCAGAATATTTCCTTTAAGGTTTTGAGCAGCTGTTGGAAAATATTTGCCAATTTCGTCAGAGCAAACAATACTCGGCACAAAGGGAAACAAACAACAGCAATAACAGCTACAAGTGAATGACGAAATCCAGTATGTCAATCAATCAATCAATCATTCAATAAGTCAGTCGATCAAGTAGCCTATGGCTAGAAAGTTTGCCTAAGGGCCCAAACAAAATGAGCAAATATAACGTTTGTTCTCATTGTTCTTGAAGGGTCAATACTTTTCAATAAGTTTCACAACACCAATTGTGTACACACATACACATGCATTCCAATACATTTAAAAAAAGAAAAAAGGACATTCTTTAAAGCCGAAGGTTGTGGACAATGGTTTCCGGTTTTACATTCGCATAAACCTTTTCTTTTTATGATTTTTTTCTTTTTGTATATTTTTCCATTTTCATGCTCATGTTCATTGTTATTGTTATAGTTGTGGCGTATAAATTGGCGTTGTTGTTCTCGTTGTTGTTTTTGTAGTTCAAAAATATAGTCCTCATAGGCAAACACCTCAACCACATACTCTCAGAGCAATAATGCTACACGCAAAGTTACTAAAGGAATACCCTTACGGAGGTACAATGTGTTGTTAGAAATTTGTATTCAAATCTTGCTTAAATTCACTAAACTATTATCTTAATTTAAAATTAACTATAAAAGTTATTAGAAATTTGCACACATTTCAACTATTAGCGATTGTACCCCATCTATATGGTTAGTGTAATCGCACAAAAAGCCGCACTTCATTACCTTGACTTGGGCCAATTCCCATTTTGTATTTCATTTTATTTGTATATCATTTGTAGAGCTGAAACTGCACCACACCCACACATATATATATATATATATATATATATATATATATATAGTACAGTACAATGCAATACAATATTTTTTTGTATATGCCAGCACGTTTCAACTATGAAATAACCTCGAGTTTGTTTGCCAATTCGTGGTCAATATATGGGTATGGGCTTTATGTGTATGTATGACCCACATGGCAAATGAAACCAAGGAGGCGGAGCACCACACAGTTTTCAGGTGGTAGCCATATTTATTATTGTACTGCACAACAAAATGGCCGCACAGCATTTGTGTTATGTCTGTCTGTCAGCCGACTGGCGTTTAATTAGAACCGGTCCATAGCTACAAACAATACTGATGCCTGAAACATCCAAACCGTCGAACAAATAATTCAATGTTTTTTATGAAAACAAAACTGATTCGATTCATCAATCATCGTAATCAATCGAGCAAACAATTAAATATGCAATTATAAGCCATAAAAACACTACAGCAAATGCAAAAAAATGTTGTTATCAAAAGCCCCTAAAAGTAGGCAATGATAATTGCGTTGGACGAAAGTATAGAAAACATTTCTCAAAAGCATAAGTCAAAAAAGAATTATCGATCGTGAAATCACAAACTCAAATTTAGCTACCTCGCCAAGCTATAAATATTATTTATGCTACAGTGAACACAGGGTATCAAAACGAAACAAACAGACACAAATCAATCATACGACATGTGTGACATATAAAAGACAACATAAACTAGGAGATGACAAACACAAACAAAATAGCAACACGACAAAAAAGGGAAAAATGCAAACAATTATTTAACTTTAGTGCTGACTTACTGACAAACACCACAACGATTTCCAGCTCAATGTGCAGCAGGCTTACTGTCTGTCTCCTCACATAAAAAAAAAAACAAAAACAAAAATGCCTCTGTCAGTTTGTGTTTGCAAAGCAAACATTTATGTAAACTTTATATCATAAGAATAAGCATTGTGACTGCCTGCATTTGCTGTCTTACTGTCTGCATATCTTTATGCCCGAGTTTGTTTTATAACAACTGCAAGAAAACGACATTTGCCAATATGGAGCAGAGCTGCCGACTGCCTTGCAGCGATTTCGACCCTCGTCCTTGTCATCGACCTGCTTTGTCCCATTCCTTTTTTGTTGTTTGGGCCATACACTACTTCAATTTGTGTGTCATCTATTGAATTGCCAGCTTTTTATTTGCCAGCTGCGACTATTTTTTAGTTTACTACTGACTCAACTTGTCTGGTCTTGTCGTCGTCTTGAGCTAGAGTCTGCCAATTTGTGTGTGAGTGTGCTTTCTTTATTGTCTCTCTCTCTCTGTAAGCTTCGCGTGGTGCACACTATTTTATTCAACCTCGTTCTTAACGTGCCCAATTAAATATAGACATTTTCATAGCAATAAATAAGTCTAGAGTTTGGAAATAGCTTTGAAGTTTTTTTTGGTAGAATTTTCAAACAGTTATCAACTGTGAAATAATTAATTAATTTTTAATTCTTATCAATTCAAATGACGCAAAGCAACAAACTTTAAGCTTCGAAATCGTGTACAAGTATATTTTAATATACACATATTTTTATTAAATATTTCAATTCGTTTGCAATATTTATTTTCCTGTCACAGATGTTCTTTTGTATAAAGTTGGGTTTTTAATTAAGCATTTTACCAATCACAGTTTGTCAACTGCAGTTATATTATTACTATAAGGCATCCGGATGACCCACTCAACTCTTTGCTCTGATATTCTGTTCACATTATTATCGTTTTTTATTTGCAAATTTTTTCAATCACACAAATCTTGTTAGGGCTCATTTCCATAAATGCCTACAGCACAGCACTTTTAGAACTACATTTGCATTCGAAAAATTATTAGAGTGTTCTGGGAAAGGTATTTTTTTCGTTGCAAACCTCAACTAGGGACATTTTTCTTGTTTGTTATTTGGTACACGTTTGCTATTTTCATGTGCAAATATCCAGACTAAAACATATTGATAAGCCTCTTGTGCCCCAGTTGGCAGAATGCAAGGCAAAACCAAATCCGCCCAGCCCCCTAAAACCGAGAAATTCCTGTTGCCTGTTGCCGAAAGCTTACATTACTGGCCCTCCTACCTGGCTGGGGCTTCGTGGCCAGGACGGAAACCAACAAAATATGTGGCCAATTATAGGAAAAACAGACGTTTTAACGTTCAGTTTGGTTTTGGGTTCGGTTTTTTGGGTCTACATGATTTTTTTGTTCGTTTTATGCATCTAATTTATGGCTAGAAATGGCTGGTGGTTATTTTCCCTCATTTCGGTTGGGTCATGAAATATTGTTGTTTTTTCTAATCATTTGCCATTTACAGATGCGATTGGTTTAATCGGTATTGGTTTTTGCAGAAAGAAGAAATATTTGTTATTGAAAAGAAAAACCGAACTTTTAACTCAGCCTCTATGTTACACATTGCAAATATAAACTTTACGCTTCACTCGATATAATTGAATTTTTAAACATATTATTGTCTTGCTGTCATATGATAGCACCTAAGGAAATACATTTATAATGTCTCAATAGGGATTCACGCATATCTATGGCTGGTAGATATAAAATCTTTTGCCATGTGCAACGATGCTTAAAAAATAAAAAAAGCGACAAAAACAAAAGCCCTTAACGGCAAATACTTTTAGCGTGCCATCATGTTTGAGATCCGTTGCAAACAATGACAGCTGACAATAGGCAATGAACGACTGCAAGATATACCCTAATCAGATTAGAAAATAATTACTTAAATAACTGCAAAGGCTCCATATATATATCATGTATTTAATTGCGTATTTAAATTATTTTTTATTTTTTTTTCATTTCTTTTAGTAAAATAATAAACCAAAACTCAAAAAAATGTTGTTTTTTTTAATGAAAAAGAAAATAAAAAAAATTTTCCTAATATTCAGCAAAATGAAAATATGTTGCGCGAAACATGAAAAATGTATAGTATACGTCATAATGAAATAACGTGTAAGTAACTTTACATTTAATTTTAGCATTGGGTGTACACAGAAACAATGGCAACAGCAATGCAGGAGGAAAGACGAAAAACTGAAAATCTCATTTTTCATGTTTTTGTCAAACAAACGACAGTCAAAAAGTAAGGCGGAGCTAGAGAGTTGAAGAAACAGAGGGACAGATAGGAACAAAATATATAAAACAAAAACAAAAAAAATGTCAAATGTTGTATTTGTCAACGCCGTCGTTAGGTTAGTGTTGTTATTGTTGTTGCTGCTGCTGCTGCTGCTTAAGGCAAATATTTGTGCAGCAGCAAGACATACTATATTCAAAGACATACATGATGCAAACATACAGAAGGGCACAATAAATTGTTGTGCGAAAGCAATTTGATTTGAAATTGGAGCTGCTCTTTGGCAACAGCAGCCGAGGTCAAAACATTGACAGCGAATAAGCTCCATATATATATATATATATAATAAATATATATAAATATATATATATATAATATATAAGCTTTGCCAACTACTTTGATGATGTGTTTATCAACTGTCAAAATCTGACAATAAGCCAAATGGATTTGACGCTGGACAAGAGAAAACTAACAAAAAAAAAAAAAACAACACTCAAATATAGTTTTACAGTATTTGCATTCCTTTTATGTAAATAAGCAAGGCACAAATAAGTTGATGGAGTTTTTAGCTGCTAGCCCACGCTCAAAGAGATAGAAATCCTTGACGAAAAATACAAAAAAAATAAACAAGTATATCCATATTATGCATAATGAAATGGATTGCCATGGGCTAAAGTGACACAATTCATTTCTCATTTCATAGCATTTTATCTCACATTTATTTTTACATAACAATATTCATATACTTGAAGGCCTTGATTTAATAAATGCAAAATACATAGCTAAATTTATTGTGAAGGCAAAAGGCGAACTTATAATAATGAGCACGATATTTGGGTAGAATAATGAAAAAAGTTCATATACTAAACATATATATATATATATATATATATATAAAATAACATAAATTGAATTGCTAATATAAATAGAGTTGTGAAAACATTTTAGATTAAGACAATCAGCTGTATTATAAAAATTTTGCTATCTAATTTCAAAATTGCTACAAAATTCCTATTTAAAGTCATTAATATCTAAAAAGTAATTTGTTTCTTGCTGTCCATCAAATGGAACACAAACTTTCAGTTGAACAAGTTAACAATGCCTATTGGCATACTCCAAAGAGTACTAAGGACTATATATATATTTATATGCTGTTAATGTTTAATTGGCTAACGCCGAAAAGTATGCTTAAGCATAAATTAACACTTACATTTTATGTGCGCGAGAGAAGAATAACTTTTGCCGTATCCAGAAACCAAATGCCAGACATCCAAAACTGACTTGACTGCAAAGATAAAGATACATAGAGAGAGCAGCTCAATTAGTTTTATTTGTTGTGTTCGTGAAAGCCAAAGGCGCCAAAACAAGCAATTGAATGGTACCACAAAAAAAAAAAACTAAATGTTTATTTTTATTGAGATTTGGCAGATATTCAAGATTCTTCCAGGCGCAAATTAACGCACACCCAGAACTAGAGATTCGCCCGTTTGTTTGTTTACTTGTTTATTTATGGTTTTGCTTACCAACATCGTCGTCGGACGTTGTCACAAGTCGTTAAGGCACTTAATTTGTGTATCGATTTGTGTTTGGTCCATGGCGAACACATCAAATAAACACATTTTTAAGGAATTGATTAACATGTAAACTAACAGCACGAACAATAAAAGCACCAAATGCGATAGAAAATTTTAAAACGTTGACAATTTCTAGTGAATTGGACGCCAAAAGGCAAATACGTGCAATACGAAGAATCGAAAGCTTAAAAACTTGTGTTCTAAGGCCGTTACACTCAATAAGCTGCAATCGCTTAGATTTTAAATGCCAAACATAAACATCAACAAGAATGCCAAAATACCCTAAATTTTCAATGAATATCTGACATTATTTCTTCTACATTATGACTTGAAATGCCTTTTCCATTTATTTGTGAATAAGTTAAGATATATGTTTAATTCTTTCTATAATTTTCTCACTTATTCTTTAAGAGTTGTGAAATGTTTTTAATGTTGCGTTTATTTAACAGTTAATATGGTTTTTTGAATACCTTATGCTTTCTACATAAACATAAACTTACAGGGTATTTAAAAGTTACAGTCAACCAGTGAAAAGTTGCGGCTAAGTCGAATGATGGCACAAGTTTGCGGTGAACGATTTTATCTGCAGCGTGGAAAATCCTTTGCTGCTGCTTTGGCAAAAGGTGTTGTCCGCAACCGGAACGCGACAGCCGAACGCCAAGAGCAGCCACAGACCAACCCTCACACCCAAAGAGCGAAACCTAGCCAACCCAAGTCGACCCCCTACAACATCAGCATTGTTGACTTGCCGTCTTAAAGGGTGGCGCTTGTCAGGGAGTGAATGGGTGTGAAACTTAGGGGTTGGGAACAAGCGGTTATGTGTGTCAAGTGGACGCCACTTGGCTGCACTCACCCAGGGCAAACCATTCAGTTCAACATGCCTAGAGAGTTGCCTCTCTCTCTCTCTCTCTCTCTCTGTAAGTCAGTCAGTCTGTGTGTCGGTTTGTCTCGCTGTCTGTGTGCCATTCATTTGGCTCGTCTTGTGGGGCAGGTCAAAAGCAAATCGCTAAAGTTTATGCCGGTGCGTGGTTAAGTCCTTTGCTATGGTTTTAAATAAACACAACCAACAGAGAAGCAGGCAACGGCAGTCGTCTTCCATGTTTTGAATATGATTTAATTACTGCTAATTGCTGACTATACTAATTAGTTCCTTTAACTCCTTTCACTCTCCAAAGCATGTTCCCAGCCCCATTTTGTACTCATTATTATTATTGTTATTGTGGTTGTTAGCGTTATTGTTACTTTTGCTTTTAGGCAAGTGCAAATGAAACTGGCTGTGAATTGACTAGCTTTGGGTATTGAGGTACTTGATTGACATGTTCAGGGCAATGTTGTTGTCTTTCATTTTGGGATATATTTGCACATGTTTTTCTCGAATTAAGGCGAACAACGGTGCGTATGACAAATATTAACCAAATTAAATTGCTTACACATTATATTCAGATTTTTTAATAAATCAGATTAAATATTTAACACAAAGCTTTTAATGCGAACAACACGACGTATGATAAACATCAATAAATTAAATACCCGACGTAAATATTTTATTATTAACGCTTTTTAATTGCTTTGCACAACATGGCGTATGATTAACAACAATCATAACACAGGCAGTACCTAAAAAAAAAATTAACTAACAGTTTGCTTGCAAAACTACGGAAAATATGAACACAAAAAAAGAAAATAATAATAAATCCATAAAAAGACTTCCACAACTCACACGGTTTGTTTTTTTTGGCATATCATTCTGATCAGCCGACACACTTGTGATTTGCTGAATTGTTGCACGCCCAAAACACTATCACTACTTCCGGTATCCACGCAACGTCAACAACCCAAAACATGTTATCAAAAAAGAAAAACATTACAGCTGTGAATTATTTGGCCTCGGATCATAAATCATTTTGCACATTAACAATGAAAATAGCTACGTAAAATAGACACGAACCTGAACCTGAACCTGAACCTAAACTGGTGACACATGATGAAAAGACGTTTCGGGCAAGAGTGATGGATAGATAAAGCGAGAGCTAGTGAAAATGTATACTATAAATGACAGCAGAAGCAGTAAAAGCAGTAAAAAACATTTTGTGAGCGAACACGTGGAGAAAACAATAAATCTCCATTAAGTTAAGCGCCTTTCATTAACGGGTTTTAGGCACTACAACAATCAGCATAACTATGCAATGTGCACACCACCACGTATACGCAATATCCACCTATGACAAGTTGACACTAATCCACAAATACACAAAGTGAGAGGAAGGCTGTCAACATTTTATGCACCTGTCGTAAAAATATTTGCGCAAAATATTTTAAGCCGCATTTTGACAAAGGACTTGTGACCCCACAAATATTTCAATATATTTAACAAGGGCGCAGCCGGGAAGCGAGGGATGGAGGGAGGATGTGTGTGGATGGCTCCGCATAGGATATCTGTGAGCAAATGACAAACATTGTTATTTTGTTGGGCAAAGCTTATCGCAGTTTGCCTGCTGCATGTTGTCGAAACAAATAATCGTTGCTTTTTTTTTTTTTTTAAATGTTCACTCTAAAAATGGATTATGTAACACCACGATGCTAAAACATGTTTTTAACGAACTAACTATATTGTGCGGTGGACTTTTGTCTATAAATAAATAAATGGAAGTGTACTAATGCAAACTGTTATGACAGATTAATTGACTGAGGTTTATTGAATTTAGAAAAAAAAAAAAAAGAATATAAACAAATATTTTAACTAATAATAATTAAATTAACGTCCACAATTAAAGTAAAGCTTCAATTATCATGATGTATACTTAATTACATTTATAACATTTTAAGCTCCCTTTAGTCCAAAACAATCAATGCAAGTGCAATGTGTCCAACAAAGCTTAAACATGTCAGCACTCCTCAAGTTTCTGCCACAACCCTTCGCCGACTGTAACTGCAAGTAACTCAAACACAAGAGTCGCAATTGACAAGTCACTTAATTTTGGCGTTAACCGCAAAACCTGCTAACGTTAAAGTGCATTTGGGGTAAGTTGAGAGTTAAACTGGAAAAGTACGAAGCTAAAAGGGGTTAAGGGTTGCCAGCCAACCCCAACAGAATGTACAAAAAAACGGCAGCCAGTCAACAAGTTAAGGACAACATAATTTAAAATTTTGCGAATTGGCCAACTCAAACAGAGTGAAGCAATTACAATACGTAAAGCTCTTTGCTTATTGGTTAATTATGTGTGTATTATTAACAAACAATTGATTTTGGCAGACACTTTGAAGCACAAGGCTCAAGTGGGGGCGCCACTTGATGTTTGTTCCTGCTGCAACACAGCACAAAATGCATTTGAATGCAATTCAAACTGTGATTACCCAAAGGGGTTGCTTTCCATGTGTATGTGTGCTTGTGTGCTTGGTATGTTAATGTGGTTTGGGCACTGCAAGTTTGAGTTGTTTTGGTGTGTGTGTTTGGTAATTGCTTCACACATTTCTACATCTATGCTAATTTGCCAGCTAAAGCGAATGAGATTTTTAGCTTTGTCCTCTACCAGTTTGACAATAAACTCTGATGTCGTTGTTTGGGGGTTTTTTGTAGAGGCTTGGGTTTGCAGTATTGTGTTGAAAATGTTCGCCACGCATTATTTTCATATGTCGTGTCTGTCATTGAGAAATGAATCTGCGGCAGTTATGCGCGCCATTTCCATGGAGGTCGTGTTGCTGGGCAGGGTTGTGGGAAGTTTTTGGACAAAACGGTATTGCTTCTCTGGTTTTGCCTGTTGTGGCTTTTATACGAAATTGCTTTTTTCATTCAGTTTTACCAGTTTATGTTGTGTGACAGAACAATGATTGTGTTCTGTTTGCCAAAAGGGATGTTGTGCTGCGGAGAGGGTAACTCCATTTTGACCATGCATAATCGTTCGGGCTAAAAGATAAAGTTCAACAATTTTTGGTGCTTATCTTATTTATACAGACCCAATTAAGCCTATAAAAAAATGTTCACCACTTTAGGGTGTGATGAAGCCGTTTAGTTAGTGTTAATAAACTCCCAAGGCGTGCTCTAGCTATTTTACTGGGATTAGTTTTCATTTTCTTTTGGCCATTTATCACATTTGAAATTACATTTGAATCTTAAGTGCAACAAAAACTGTGCTGATTATGCAAAATATGTTGCCTGTCAATAAATCGGAAGTCAAGTCAATTAATGTAATTAAATTTTGGAAATCAACCCCCAGCAACACCAGTTGACAGGTGATAGATGCTCAGAGCAGTTGCAATTGAATACTAACAGACATTTGACTCGACAACTGGGACAACAAGGCACAAGTCGGTCATCTACTAGTAGAACACCTGACCAGGCTCACATGGTATTTGATTATGATGATGATGAATAGACCTGAAGAAGTACTACAGCCTAAAAGGGAAATGGAGTGAAAGGGATACAAAGAGATGCAAGTGCACAAGTGCTTAAATCGAATTGAAATGAAGTCAGCAAAAAGTCGAGTGCACAAAGCACAATAAAAGTCTAGCTGCCAATGTGTGTTGGCCGCTTTTAGTACATGCCAAGACCAGCACAGACAGTCTACACCCTACCATTCAGGTGTTTCAAATTGAAATAGAAACACCAAAGGCACGAGAAATTAAAATCAGGCGCACAAAGCACAAGAAAAGTTGCTGCAAATGCCGCATTTACCACATGCCAAAGATCTAAAACACAAATGTGCTACACTCTTCACCCTGCATCCGACTGGTAGTTAGACTTTTCATCCAGCTGTTCGACATGTGCCCCACTCGACGGCAAGTGTGGCCCAAAAAGCAAAGCAGGTCATATGGAAATCTTACTAAATTCGTTTGCATTCATTTCTCATTCCTCTCATTCCCTTTCTTTTTTCGACTTTTTCCACCGATTCTGTTTTAATGCATTTCCCTAGTGTTCGGTTTTTGGCATTCCAATAATAATCAGTTTGAGTTTTGGGAGCTTTCTTTCTTATTCTGGAGGCTGGTTGAGTTTTTATTGCAATTTCTATTTGATTTTTATCGGCTCTTTCAAAATTTGTCAAAATTGGTTTTTTCTTAGTTATTATCCTAATATTATTTTTGACATCAATAATATTTATATATTATTTCTTTGCATATAAGTACGAATTTTAGATTATATAAGCTCTTAAAATCATTTCAAATAATCTATTCTTTTAAATTGTTCTACATTTTCTTACACAAAACAAATTTATTTAACTTTCAATAAATGTCTTAACCTACTTAAAAAACGAACTTGCAAATTAGATTATCAACTTCTACAGACATTAACGGCATAAGTAATTTTATTCGTTTAAGATCTGTTAATTGTAATTGTTGCACTCTCGACCTCATATAAATGAATGTTCTGTTACAAGTCAAACTGTAATGGGAAAAGCAATATGAAAAGATCAAAGCTAATGCTTATAGAGACGTTTTGCTACTTTAAACACTCAATGAGTAACAACTCAAATGAAATACCGACATCAAATACATCCAAACGTACATACATATTATTCAAATGTGGCGCAACTTCAAAATACCACAAAATGAATCTTGAGCAGCTGATACATCTTTAATAAATGCCACGAGACTGCTTTCAATATGTATTTCACGTAACACAAATCAATTGAGAGACACAGACAGGGACTTAGCTGACCTTATAGCATGGCCATTTATATATATATATATATATACATAGTAAATACTTATAACTGCTTCAGTTTCTTTAGTTATCTACAGTTTCATTTGCATGTTCATTGACATTGAAATGCGTTTCATGGTACGTTCACTTCTTCGCTCATTTAATTGTTCGCCTGTGCTCGGAGCGCATCAAGTTTATTTAAATTAAACTAGAGAAGAAGTAGGAAAGACACAAAAAATAAAGCTAGTAAAAATATTTCAGCACATTGATGGCCGAAATTTTTTTGCTCAACATTGAATTGTTTGGCCTTGAAGTGCTTCAAATAATTTTGTGTGGTATTATTTATATAAGCTTCCAATTGAATGTCAAGTTGCCATAAGCGGAAGTTTCGTCTCATAATTATTAATGCTCTGTTATACTCGTTTCGTCTCCTTGTCTATCATCGTTTTGGCATATCAAGTGTCTTTCAAGTCGAGCTCCACAAATAATTGTCGTCTATTATGATAAGCTATTATGAGGCGGAATTAAATGATGGAACTAACTGAACTTCGTTTCAAGAGTCTCATTTAGTGTTTAGCTCATATTATTATTGAAGAAGATTTATTTTAGAGATTATTCATTTAGTAACATTAACAATACTCCTACTACTCATTCTTCTACATTACCAATCACAAATTAGGAAATAAACAAGTAAGAAAGCTCTAGTCGAGAAATCCCGACGAGACTATACGCTGAACCCG